>JAAGNO010014698.1:0-29206 GCA_033439905.1 Ceryle rudis
TTCCCCACACACGCCATCTCCCGAATTTACCTTAAAAATCACAAAAAAAAAAAACAGAAGGAAAAAAAAAAAAAGAAATAATTACACACAACCAAAAAAAAAAAAAAAAAAAAAAAAAAGAAAAAGAAAAAGAAAGGTGTAAAATAATAAATGCATGACAAGAGTCATAGTTATGATGTAAGTTTGAGAATAGTCATTCTTATCCTATATATACACCTTTCATTGCTTCATTATCTGAGCATCTCAGACTTTATATGGACTACAGACTTGTGGGATAGGAATAACTCCATTTCACAAACAAGAAAGTGGCACATGATAAACAAAGTGATTTCCCTAATGTCCCAGAGAATATATGCCTTGTGTTATGAGGGAAGTGATCCTTCCCCTCTATTCTGCAATTGTGAGACCACCTCTGGAACACTGCATATCCAAGCATATCCAGTTTGGGCCTCCCCAGTGCAAGGGAGATGTGGACGTACTGGAGCAGAGGGACTCCAGTAGAGGGTGAGCAGGATGGCCCTGTGGCTGGAGCATGGGATGTATGAGGAGAGGCTAGGAAACCTGGAGTTGTTCACCCAGAAGAAGGAAAGATGAAGAGGGGTTCTTAATGCTGTCTACAGATACCTATGAGAAGAGTGCAGAGAAGATAGACCCAGACTCTTTCAGATGCACAGTGACAGGTCAAGAGACAATGTACACAATATAGAAAATGGGAAATTCTCCTTAGATTTTATATGGAAAAAAAAAAAAAATCACCATGACGGTGATCAAAACCTAGGATGGGTTACTTAGAGAAGCTATGAAATTTGCATCCTTGGAAATACTTAAACCCCGACTGGATGAGACCCTGAGAAATCTTACATAGTGTTAAGAGTTGATGCAGTGTAGCACCGTTTGTTGCATTGGATGACCTCTAGAGGTCCTTCCATCTTATATGGTTTGATGATTGTGTGGTTCCTCACATTGAATAATACCTTATTACATGTGTAAATACCTGGATTACAGATATAGGACAAGTGAAGAGAGGAAGGGTATCAGGACCTCATGAGAGGAAATTTCAGATGCACAATGAAGAAAAAATATGGAGGGCTGACAAAAGACAGTGAACTAAGATCACATGAATTCAGAAGTATGAATTTTCTATACCTACCATAGAAAGCCTTGTAAAGTCATCAGTGGGCTATGTCACAGAAAGACACATTATAGAGCTTGTCACTATGGTGTCTTCGCAGAAAGAATTTTTTTGCTTACACAGAAGTCGATGCAAAATGAAAACTTTCTTCTTCTATGTTAAACACTAAGGACAAAACCTTACTCTGAGAAGCAACAGAATGATGGATGTTCTTTATGCTGCTCAGTCTCTGTAAGCAGCCAAGTTTGACTCTGCCAGTGTTGAAGAAAACTCTTACTGATCTCAGAGCAAATTTTGCTTTTCTTGTAAATGATAGACATGAATATCTTTTTGACACTAGTTTTTTTTTGACACTTTGAGCTTTTCCTTAAAAATTGTCTTCTCGCTGTGTTAAAGCAATGAAGTTTATCCCCATCTGCTTCTCGCTGTTCTGTACCTAGATATTTGAATCTGTGCTTCCCTTGCAGGCAATTCACAAGGCCACGGTGGATGTTAGTGAGAATGGCACAGAGGCTGCTGCAGCAACCTTCATGGATATAGTACCACTGTCATTAGAGATTCCTTCTCCTCCTCACATTAAATTCAACAGGCCCTTCCTGATGATGATTGTTGACAAAAACATCCACGGCATCCTCTTCATGGGAAAAATTATGAACCCAGCTGCCAAGGAAGCGTAATCCAGAGCACTTGTGTTCCCCAGTGCAGAGAAGAGAGCTTGTGCACATGCCAGGGACTTCTTTGAAAAAGGAACTAGAATTGATCCCTAATTGACAAATAAATATTACATTAAATTATTGTAACATGAAGTTACAAAGAGCTGGGGATGAGCATGAGTGGGCCATGTTCAAAAAATGATCCAAGCCAAATAGGCAGTCTTGAACAAACAAACATTTCCCTACCTTACTCACACATCACTGGTGCCACGGTCCCTTCCATGCAGTTAAACCTTCCTACTCCTGCCTTTTAAGTCCTCATCCCAGAAACCACAAATCTATCCTCTTCAGATGAGAAACCATCCTTTTTCTACCTCTCATTCCACTATGAATCCCAGGAGAAGTCTCCTTTTGTCTTTGAAGTCTTTCCAGGTCTCAATGGTTAAGAGGGGAAACAGAAATACAGACCTCTCCTAGATGGTGGATGCTCCTGGGAAAAGAATAATCCTTTTCTTTCCAGCTTGATAACTGCCTCCTACCAGCTCCAAGTCCTTTCTCCCATCTTTGTTCCTCATTAGATGCTCCACAATAAGGGGCCCAACTTTTCTGGCAGGGCAAAAATTAAGCTTCTGTGTCAGTGAAACCTGCACATCATTGCACAAATGGTCATCCTTAATGTTCTTGTGTATGTACAGTAAAGCATGGGCTCCCTAGGAGAACTGGATGTGGAAAAAAATGCCCTCTCATTCCAGAAACTGGTGACAGAAGCCTGGAAGGTCATGTCTCTGTTGTCCAAATGCCAGCTAATCATGCTGCCTTCCATTCGCTTCTGCAAGCTCAGGATGATGAGTGCCTCCAAGAGGCACTTCTCTATTAAGCTGATGTTTGGGGTGCAGCAAGGTGACTCAGACACCTTCCTGAGCATTGAGTAGGAAGAAGCTGGTGTTACCAGAAGCAGAGTGTGAACTAAGAGCTGTGCAGCAGCAGATTAATTAAAATAGAGTAGGATAGTAATAAACAAAGACAAAATTAAAAACACCTTCCCCCCACCCTCCCTTCTCCCAGGTTCAATTTCATTCCTAACTTCTCTACTTCCTCCCTCTGCATGGTGCAGAGGAAGGGGGAATGAGGCTATGTGGTTTGCAGTCAGTTTATAATTCTTTGTCTCTGTTGCTTCTTTCTCCTCATGATCTTCCCCTGCTCCAGCGAGATGTCCCTCCCGCAGGCAACAGTCCTTCATGAACTGCTCCAGCACAGGTCTTTCCTACAGTGTACAGTCTATCAGGAACAGACTGCTCAGTCATGAGCTCCTCTCCATGGGGTCACAGCTCCTGCCAGGACTCTGCTCCAGTGCAGTCTGCTGCATGGCTGCAGTTTCCGTCAGGGAATATCCACTTCCTCTGGTGTGGAGTTTTCTATGGGCAGCAGTGTGGATATCTACTCTACCACAGTCCTGCATGGTTGCGAGGGGACAACCTGCCTCAGTACGGTCTTCTTCAGGGGCTGCAGTGGAATATCTCCTCCAGCACCCAGAGTACCTCCTTTCAGCCTTCTTCACTGACTGGCATGTTGGTGGGGCTGCTTCTCTCACATGGTGTTTTATTCCTCCCTCTCAGGGCTGCCACACGGCATTTTTAACAGTTTCTTAAATATGCCTTCACAGAGGCACCACCATCTTTGCAGAGGAGCTCAGCTGTGTCCTGTGGTGAGTATGCTGGAGCTGTCTGGAACTGTGTCCAGCATGGGGCAGCCCTGGCCCTGCAGCCACCCACTGCCAGCGCCTCTGCATTGACACCCAATACACAGAAACACATTTGAAGATAATATAAAGTTCATTAAAGATAATGTCATTTCCAGTGTCAGCTCTACTTTCCTTCTGAGGAGGAGCAGGAATCAGAACTTCACCTGAGAGGGCCTGGGGCTCCCTGCCACTACTGGAGGGCTTTGGCTCCTGGCTAGTCTGTGTCAGAAATGCTAAGTGCTTCTACCATTATGGCTTGGTTTGGGAAAGCCTTGACAGGTCATACAGATGACAGAAAAACATAGCATGCATATTTGCAGTCAGAGATAATGGGGCCTTTTATGTGAGCAAGCATAGACCTTTACCCAGACCTACAGGTAAAAAACCAATCTCTAATCAACCCATTCACACAGACCTAAAGATTTGCTTAATACAAAATATTTTCTCTATCGTCATCTCCTTGTCTCTAGATCTTAAAGAAAGAAAACCATCAATACTTAAAAAATGCTCTATGGAAAATCTTAGTCAGCTATACCTGTATAAATCATTTTCTCTCTCAGAAAAATAAAATCAATTGTTTCAGCAGTGCTTGAAGAGGTAAACCTCTGCTGCTGGACCAAAGTCAAGAATTTCAATTCTGCACAGGGCTGCCAAACCACAAGTCTCTTTATCTGCTGCTACTAATTCAGCTTTCACAGTCATTGTTCCTCCGCTTTGGGAGTGGTAAGGTTTAGGCAAGCAGGTAACTGTGCACTACTTGAGACATGTTAAAGGGAAAGCAAGAATGCGAGTCAATAGGAAACTGTTGATTTTACCTCGTTTCTCCCCTCGCCCTCTGCCCACTCCTAGAAAATAAAAACCAGGAATAGCCCCAGTCTTTTTGTTTAGTTATTTAATTAGATATTTAATTAGATATTTGAAATAGAAACATTTGTAAAAAAATCTTCATTATCTTATCAGAATGGTGAGATTTTTTAATGGAAATTAGTGCAAGTCCACTTGGTACCCAATGGGTTAAAAGCAGTTATTTGAGGGTGGAAAAATTGTTTCATCTGAGGGGATAGTTCCCAGCTATGTTTTTGTAACTTCCCTACATCTGCAAATAAGAACAACCACTCAAAAAAGTTTTAAAAGACATGCCAGTGATTTCTCAAATAAGCAGTTATGTTCAAAGACTGTGTTGAAGATTTATATGGGTTTTGGAAAGGGGCTTAAAGAGTTGGAAGAGAGCAGGAGTGTTGAGCTGATTTGCTCAGGAATTTTAGCTCCATAGTGGAACTAGGGGGAGTATAGCAAGAACACGATGATTTAAGAGAAAAAAAAAAAAAAAAAAGTGGAAAACTTTACAGATGTTTGGAAAGCCTGCCATAAAACCAAAGGCAACACAGTGTCCCCAGCTGTATATACCCTGAATCAGATCTGGCTGAAACTGAGACTCTACCAAGAGGAAAACATATCACCTGGGCCACGATAACACCAGCAAACTGCAGTGCCTTCATGTTTTTGGGAACGATAGGGAAAGAAGGGGGGGTGGGAGAGTAAAATCTCTCTGTAAAGGACAAGGAAACCTTGGCCACACTTCAGCATCCTGATGCTCCTCACATTTAGGCAATACTGACCCAAGGGAGAGAAAACTGGGATCCAGCACATGGAATGGACTATCAATGTGCTATGCCCCTGTCTTATCAGGGGATAACTAGCCTTGCCTCATTGTCCACCAGCACAGTACCAGCAGTTAATTAGCTAAAAAACAGGGATAGGGATTTTTACCCTTGATGACCCCCCTGAAACAGTAGCATCTCCCCCTACCATACATGAATATTGAACATGCAGGATCTGTAAGCACAGTGAGGGATAAAACTATACTGCATTAACTTTACAATGTTTTGTGTCTCTGTGCCTTCATTAATTACCTTTCTCTGCTAGTTTTGGTGTCAAGGCCCTGAGACAACAGGCATTACACTGAAGTGCTCACAGACAGCAGTGCTGTTGCCAGAGTCAAAGGAGCCTGACCTGGCACTGCCTACCATCAGACATAAGTGGAGATGGAGATTATCTGAGGAGCAGTTATGGTTTATAGTTCCAAACAGACTGACCTGGCATCCAGTAAAATTAAGGTCTGTGAGCAGCAAAAGGGAATGCTGTAGGTGTCAAACTGGTTATATTAAAAAAGTAACATGTTGTACTTCAAAGTTGCTGTGAACTCTCTTCATTTCTCTGAAATGCACCTATTGAAATAAAAATCATAAATAGTCAGCAGAGAGAAAAGGTCACAAAAACCCCCATGATTTTCCCTTGACTAACATAAAACTCTATATTAAAAATGTACTATAACAGCTTGTTATGTTGGAGTCTTTTTGGAGTCTTTTTCTGTTCCGAGACTTTTCAAAGTTGCCTTTTCTGTAGGATTACAGTACCCCTTGGTTTACTAAGGTATCACCTTAACAACTGCCTTGCAAGGAAGGGAATGTGTCTGAGGATCTCTGGTCCACATAGGTTAAAGGAATTCCGTAAGTCTGTGGAGAAGTCCAATCCAGTCAACTTCCTTGCTTGGAGAACCAGGCACCGGAAGCCCAGTTGGCAAAAGTTATTTCTACCAATACCTGGCACTCCTTGGAGGTGGCAAATTTGAGTAAAGAAATTCTCATGAGCCCTTGGGAAAACTGCTGGCTTAGCCAGTAACTTCTATGTACACAGTCAAGTGAATTTTCTTGCCAGCTATATTTCTCTAAAGATGTGGCAGTACTGGCAATTTTGGGGAAGCTTGTAACAAAGGAATACCACCAGGTTTTTAGTCTTTTAAAACTGTAACTACTGCTAGCTCTGTTAATGATTTCCATGATACTTGTTAGTCCTCGTTTGTAAATCTGTGAGTCTTTAGGCAAGTACATCACATTTACTTTAAAATTTGGCATACCTACAGGCACATGTGGAAGTCAGTGGGAGCTGTAGATACATAATGACTCTTTGTACTGCAGGTGGGATTGATTTTAGCATTTAGATATGGCACTGAAAGAGGAAATAGAAATCCACAACTTCTGTCTAATTTAGGAATACAGCCATTCTTTCCAAACCTCTCTCTGCAAGGCCTGTGACATTCACCACACACACAGTGCCTTTGCACCACTCTGTTCAACTCTCATTCAAAAACAAATTGCCAAAATCTGAGCACTATCTACTCTATTCTGTAAGGGGCAGTCTGCAACCCTGGACATTCATCTTAAGACCTAAAAAAATCAATAGCTGAAATGTTATGACTGTTCAGGAAGTGGCCAAACCAACCCTAATGAAGCAGTTCACATAGAAAAGACAGGTCCCTCCTCAAAACAGCAGATGGCATTAGATCAAGCTTGAGTTGCTGGTTCCCCGAATGTCCCTGCCCCTCCATCTACAGCCCTGCTGAGATCCACATGTGTGCATGGATGGGAAAGGGAGAAAGCAGCATCAGGATTCATTCTCCCTGGTAGAATCAATTTGAACAATTTAATTTCCCATCTTGCAGGCTGTTTGGTGTAAGGAGGTTTGGCAGTCCATAAGGGTTGTAGGCGGGAGGTGAGTTGTGTGAAAGTCCTCCCATAACTTGTAAATTAACTGGATGACATCAACAATTTTAAACTAAAACAGAAGGTATTTTAAATAAATTAAAAAACAATAATAATGCTGTGACTTTCACATCTAGGTTCCTATCGTTTGCATTCCCTGTGCTATTACAGAAGGGAAGTAACTTAGATATAAGCTAAACATTAGACAGCTCTCTAGCTCAGCCATTGAACCACATGCTGTAAGTGTTCAGGGGAAGAATTCCAGTTGCACCAAGGAAACAGAGAGTTTATACATTTCTCTACATTTCTAAAAAAGCGACAGTTTGGAACTTATCTGAAACACATGGAAGGGCCTGAGAGTAATAGCAGAAATAACTTAGAAAAACAATTCAGAAAAGTAGCGTTCTTAAAACTGCAAATTTAAAGAAAATCAGTTTCTATTCATTTCACATGTTTGCCTTTCACCAGGAATATTACTAGCTAATAAAACTTTCAGTACACCAGTAATTATGGGTACTGCCTGGTGAATCTGGCCATCTGGTTACATGGTAGATATTCTATTGCAGAAATAAAATATGTTATCTAATGAAGTGACCGGTCTCAGAAAAAAGTGAGCATGGTCCTTTTGCAGGGTGTGCTGCTGACCAGATTCCATGTTACAGCCCCATTCCAGCCCCTATTTGACCACCACAGCTAACAGAAAGAGGAATGTTCCCTAAATGAAGATGCAGCTAGTGTGAAAACCTGTCCTATACAAAGTAGCCCCCAACAACAGTAACTTTGCATTACATACTAAAAGCAGGCTGTGGCAGAGGCAGGTGGCAAGATCATTTTCTTCTCTGCCTTAAGCCTCTCCATGGTCTTTGCAATGCTCTACCAGGGACCAAAACTGTCGCTTGGAATCAGCTACACAAAGGCTGGAGCAACAAGACATCCATGGGTGTTTTCAGTGTTTCCTCCAGATACTGAAAGACTGTGACAGCAGTAGATAACCAAGCATCACTGTTCCACCAGCTTCTGGATGATGCCCAGAGGCTGCATGATGCTGACAGTATATATAGAAACTTACAGAAAAGTTCCAAGACTGAAAATCAAATTCAAGATTACCCAGAGTTTATTTAAAAAAGGCAAAATTGTGAAAGAGAACTGAGATGAAAAGTTGCTTTGCCACCTCTATCCAGCAAGACCAACTGTCACCGCAGCGACAGCTCAGGTAAGGGAGCAGACAGTGTGACCTCCCGAGACACCTTCCTAGGATTTCTGCTACAGCTAAGGACTCCTGCCACGGTCCAGCTTTCATCTACTGCCTACCTGCCTAAACACACACACAGCTGTACACAGTGTGGTTCTTAATACTTTCACCTTTTTACACTTTTATTGTGTTCAGATCCACCAGACAAATCAACTGTCCTTCTGACCACATCTCTCAACTCCCTTCTTATATCTAGCTCAGAAGTATCCATCCTAAAGCCCTATCCTCTTCAGGATGAAAAAAAGTGTAAGCTGCTTAGCCATAACAGCACTTTTCTGGAAGAATTTTGCATATATACATTAAATTTTCACTTTTTTCAATTTCTTTCTTCTTTTATCTTCTGAGTTTGGGATCCTTCGCTGAGAAGAACTGAGTGCATATGGCATACACAGCTGTATATATACTATAATACATACAGGACACTGCCAGGACTAAAGTTTCAAGAGATTCAATGGTTATGCATGGGGACACTGCTGGTAGCTCCTTCCTTTACTACTGTTAACTGATCATAAGTAGCTTTCCACTTTGGGTGACTCCACATAACTCTTCCACTTCAGTAATAATTACCTGCATTTGGACCCAGAGTCCTTCACTCTGAGATGATCTCTTTTCCATAAAACAACTTCTATCCTGTTATCTGTGCAATGGTGTGCTGACTGATCAAAACATACAAGGAAGTTCTGGGTAGCTGATCTGCAAATATTAAAGAACAGAGAGAAAACAGGAAAGAACAAAGCAAGCCCTCACTGGCATCACAACATGTTGGAACACATGGAAATTCCTGCTGGAGTTCAAGGCAAAAAGGTTGACTTTGTGGTAGCCTCAATACTTTTAAATTGTACTAGGACATTGCACTTGGCAATTATTCCTTACATCTTCAGCTTCTGGAAGGGGACAGAATCAGAGTGAGCAAACAGCACCTATAGGAGGAAGAGGATTTTCTAACAGAGGCAGCCCTCTCACCCAAAGCCCATGTAATGTAGCCACTCTGGGATGGCTGGAAGTGAGTCCAAGAATTATGAAACTCCTCACAGAAACAGGATGTTCTCTTTGAACCAGGAAAGAAAAGGAAATTAGGTACCAACAGATTCTAGTGCAGGTTTCCAGAAGGCTTTTTTTGGGAAATCCTGATGACCAGAGACCTGAGAAGCTATAGATGGTTTTGAAGGGACAGGTCATTTCCTTATTCCAAGTGCTTGTTTTGAATTGTGTCAGATAATAGTCACTTCAGAGCCAATGCAGTACATCCCTGACCAGTGTCAACAAGCTATTGCCTGAACAAGAAAAATCTCACTAAAAGCACCTTCTTTAGATTCTGAAACCTTTGTAGCCCACCACCCTTGATTTAAGAGGCAAAAAAAAAGGACATGTTGTGTGCTCAGCCCTTCTCTGTACTGTCTGTGCTACTAAAATCGGAGTTGTTCATTTACTTTCAGTGGAAAAGATCCACCAGCCAATGGCAATCACATCCCCTGCTGACAAGTACAGCAGCATGGAGAATAGGGATGTGCAGCAGACTTCAGGTGTTCATCCACTAAGATACTCTAGACGATGTTACTGTTTGTAATCAGGCCCTGCCCCTCATGGTTTGCTTTATGCATAGGCAGAAACAGAAAACAGTATAGGATGGCTAAATAGCATCACTAATAGACATCTGCATTGCTATCTGTACTGGTTATTATAAATGCCTGGCTATTTTTCATTTTCTGTGGTGCCCTGTGATAGAAGGAGATGTAATGGTAGCAAGCTGAAACATGGGAAGTTCCACCTCAACATGAGGAAAAACTTCTTCTCTGTGAGAGTGACAGAGCCCTGGAACAGGCTGCCCAGAGTGGTTGTGGAGCTTCCTTCTCTAGAGACTTTTAAGACCTGCCTGGATGTGTTTCTGTGTGTGTGCCTGCCCCAGGTGATCCTGCATTGGCAGGGGGGTTGGACTCGAGGATCTCCAGAGCTCCCTTCCAACCCCTACCATTCTATGATTCTGATTCTTCAGCCATTGGGTTGCCAGGTAAGAAGGCACCAGGGGTCCAACATGCTCTTACTAATAAGGGCAAGGCAGCACTCCATGAACTACATTGCCACTGGTCCTTCCCTCTCTCTTGCTCACAACACAGCAGTTGCAGAAACACTAACAGCTGGTCATGACCAAGGAGGAGCTGGGATCTTTAATGAAGTGTTATGCATCAAGTCTAAGGGCAAAAGAGGCTATAAATTACTTGCTTTAGACACCTGCAGATTTTACATTGCAGTTCATCATCTCATGGGCTGTGGTTTCTTGTTGGTTTTCTTCCACATCTATTTTGCTGGAAATTTCCCTTCTTGATCCTGACCTGAACTACAGTCTTCTTCCTGCACTTTTTTTTTTTTTCAATGTGGATTTCAATTTATTAAGCAAATAACTTCACATTTCACCTTACTAGATCACCCTCTTTTGCCTATATTACCTGAGTCCAAATGATGCAAGGCCTCCACTGACTGACTGAGGTGACTGATTTCCATCTCAGACCTGAGACCAGCTTCTCTCTCACACCCATAAATATTGTTCTCCTCATACACAGCTGAAAAATGTAGAAAAAAAGCAAAATTCAAATAGGTTTCTTAAGAGCAACATTATTAATAATATTTCATAGTAATTGATTACCAGAATTTTCCATGCATAATTTCTGTCATCTATTCCTTGTGTTTTCATGGTATTCAGGAGTTTCAGTCAACAGAATCAGGACTCAGCTGCTGCTGCTGAAGTAACTGTGAGTGGGACGGGAGACTTTCCCTTTGGAGACAGGTTGGTGCTTGTTAATAGTCCTCCCCACCCTTCCCTAATCCTCACCTGTCTCATCCCCAGATCTGCTCCCAGGTGAATGAAATATCATGCCAGTGCGGTGCTACTAGCTAGTTGCAAATTTGCCCTTTGAATGAAAAACGTCATCAGAAAACTCTTTTCATTTTCTCAGTAAATGAGCTGAAAGGTTCTCCAAGTGATCAGCATGTTTTGTCTGATCTCAGCTGAAAAGCTTCACATTACTGGGCGGGGGGAGATAGTATGAGTCAGACAAAATTTGAAAGAATCTCTTTAAAATACTCTTCCAGTTCAGAAACTCTTAAAACTAAAAGCTTTAATTTTTCCTCTAAAAACTATTTAGGGAAAAACTATTCAGCAGATTCAGCAAAAGCTTCCAGAGTTGCTCTGGGCAACCCAACACAACATGTTCAGATGAAGATGAGATTTGACAGGAGGATTTCACCCTGTCAGAGGCTCCTGTCTCTTCACCATACAGCTGACCTCCCTCTAAGTGGAAAGTCCCTCAGCATTTGTTAAAAAAGAAACACAGGCAATATCTATGTTATTTGCTGTTCCTCAGGAATGATTATCTGTCTCTGGTCTGGTTAATGTTTATGCTATAGTCTGCATTTATAATGCTGTTCAACAGCAGAAGGAATATAAAGAACAGGACAGACTCAAAGAGCTCTGTGGCTCTGACCTCCTTGTGCATTGAAAATAATTGACTAGAGCAGGAATAAACATCTGCAACAAGTGGCTATATTTGGAAACAGCTGCTGAGCACCAGATCTTCCACAAACTGAAAATTTCAGGAGCCCAAAGGGACCACTTTTAGTAATGCCCACGTCTTCCTTTTAGCTTGCCTTCTCCAGCCACCTCTGTGGCTGCCATCACCCAAGAGCTGGGTGAGTTTCTTAGCTGTCACAAAGAAAGGTGAAAAGTATGAAGACATAAGGCTGAATAAAATCACGAAATTCTTATCAATATAAGCAAAACAAGGTTAACAGTTAAAGTAGGCATGAAAACACATTTTTACTGAATAAGAAGTGTTTCAGGCCATTCATCTTCACCAAAGGCTAACTCTTGCCTGCTAGTATTGGTGCACACAGGGCACTCTAGCCAGATTGTGCTGGATATATGCCCAGGTTACTCATGGTGATTGTCAACACTAGCTGGGGCTGTTTGGTGTCATAACCATGTTGTAAATAGTAGCAAACAAAATACAATCAATGTCAGCTAAAAACACAGCTAAATCAATGCTGAATTTGCACAACTGTCTGTTTAGGCATTAGGAAATACCCAAGTTAATGTAGCACTAACAAACATGTCTCAAGATCCTCTGTGCAGATATTCTGTGTTACTGTCTTTACATTTGCTTTTGGTCAGGCACCTTGTTTTTATTAAAAAAAAAAAAAGTCTGGATATTGCTTATCTCAAATATACAAATATCTGTGGTTGGAAGTGAGACTGAGTGGAGCTGGGGTTCTTCCAGCTTGTATCCATACAATTTAAGAGTCACAACTTAGAGTCATGCTGGAAAAAGTCATGGATTGTTCAGGCAGCTGATAACTTGGCAGAGGAATATACAGAAAAGCTGAACAGAAATGTAAGAAGCATTTTTCCTCAGGTCTAGGAAGGCATTTAGCTAAAATCACTCACTTTACTGCAGGGGAGTGAATCCTTCTATCTCACAACAGGACCAGAGCAAATACAGGAAAGCAACATCAGGTCGGCAGCAAACCCACTCCCCCTCCTGGCCTCCTTGACCCACAGTGAAGTATGACCTCAGAATCTCCAGCATGTCTGGAATGCTCTTTGGCTTCATGGGATCCCTCACTGCCACTAACACTCCTGATCAGTAGCTCAGGTGCTAAACATCATCACAAAGATACAGACCAGCTCAACAGTGCACACTGCTAAGTGAAACAATGATTTCTGAAACATTTTGATTCCCCCCATCATCAATTTCACTGCTTTTGCTGTGCCAATGTTGGGTAAGAGGTCTGCCACACTAAGCTGAACACCAGAAGGCTTTTTCTTTAATTTGCCAGAGAGCTGAGGAAAAGAGATAAGCACAAGCTTGTGTCATCTCATTAAAATGCTAAATTATTCATAAAACGTCCTCATAAAAATAAATTTGGAAAATGTCATGTTCACAGATATGTGTCTACAGCTGCTACAGATGTGAAAGATGAAGCAGATGCTTTCTCTAGTGGCCTTCGGCACTTCACCAAAACTGAGCAGCAGATTAGTAACTATGAAAAGCAGAAAACATGAAAAAAATCACTGATGAAACCAAAGGTTTTGATCTGACAGACAAGGAAATAATACTTGTCAGCAAAATTTTTCTCAATTATAGGAAGCACAATGCAAGAATAGTAGTCCTGACAGGTCTTACTCACTGATATCACCAAGCTCTTCCATGCCTGTGCTCAGCCACCTCTGGGGTGCCAAGTTGGTCCCTGGGACACTGTGTAATGCTGCCCCCCGCTCAGGAGCATGGGCTTTGAGCAAGAACTCCATCTCCGGGATACTTTGGAGGAATGCACCTTCTTCTAGGGGCTTGTGGCCCTGCCTGACTTGGAGCCTCTTATGTAGAGCCAGAAAAATCCTGAAAGCTCTATAAATCAGGGAGTTTGATGTGATATAAACTCAAGAGATGTTGTCTTAAAGCTTTTTGGAGAGAAGGAGCATGGAGTTTTTAGCTGAAACATGGTGAATACTGATGAGCATTTATGAATACTAGTGCAGTAACTCTTTCTCTGAGAAGTGTAAATCTACAGCACATATTTGAAAGAAAGCATACAGAAATTACATACCTTGGCCAATTTTGTTTTATCATTTGCACCAGCAATAGTTTTAAGTGTACTTCTAAAATATCTTGATTTGCAAACATACAAGTACACATTCAATAGTTATTCAGTTCTGAACTCTGCTGATGCTAGAAATACCAGTAATCCACCTAAAAGCTTTGGAAAAGCCTAAAGAGTGTCAAATTTCTAATGTTACCTGTAGTCTCAACACTAAAAGTTTTCACATTTGCCTAAAGATGCTTGAAGCACAAAAGGTTTTCCCAAGGAACTCCTATCCAGAGTTGTAGTGGCTAATGACTTGTTTAAAAGTAATTTAGTGTAAACAATGTTATAAGTAACTTGTAAAAACACAATTATACTGTTTGAAAAATAATGAGAAATTCATTGAAGAGCTATTGAAGAGTGTATTTCACCATCAGATATTTGCACAACAAGACCCAGCAGTGGATTAGCACCAAGGACTTCCCAAGAGAATTCATAATGCATGGTCACCCTGGAGATTTTAGAGCTGTTTTGCCCACATAGTTGTATACAGTATATTAACATGTGCTATCAGGACCTGCTGGTCAAACTAAAGAAGGAAATGCACAGGCAGTGGAAGCACAGACAGATATCCTGGGAAGAGTATAGGGACACTCCCCGGTTGTGTAGGGAAGGGATCAGGAAGGCCAAGGAGCTCAACTTGGCAAGGAACACAAAGAATAAGAAGGGCTTCTACAGGTATGTCAGCCAGAAAAAGAAAGGTCAAGGAAAACATACTTCCCTGCCCCACCCCTCCATGAACATGACTGGCAAAGTGGTAACAACAGACGAGAAGAAGGTTGAAGTACTCAAAAATCGTTTTGCCTCAGCCTTCACTGACAACCTCTCTTCCCACACCTCTTGAGTGGATGAACCTCAAGGCAGAGACTAGGGGAGCAAAGTCCCTCCCACTGTAAGAGCTAAGATCAGATTTGAGATCACCTGAGGAACCTGAACATACATAAGTTTATGGGACCTGACAAGATGCATCCCAGAGTTCTGAGGAAATTGGCTAATGCAGTTGCCAAGCCACACTTCATGATATTTGAAAAGTTCTGGCAGTCAGGTGAAGTCCATGGTGACTGGAAAAAAGGAAACATTGCACTCAATTTTTATAAAGGACAGGAAGGAGGGTCCTGGGAACTACTGACCTGCCAACCTCACCCCTGTGCCTGGGAAGATCATGGAAGATCTAGAGGCTACTCCTAGAAGCTCTGTTAAGGCACATGGAGGACAGGGAGGTGATTTGAGACAGACAGCATGGAATGGTTACATTAGTGGACAAGGGAAGAGCTATAGATATCACTTATCTGGAGTTCTGTAAGGCCTTTGGCATTGTCCCTTGCAACATCCTTCTCTCTAAATTGGAGAGATATGGATTGGATGGGTGGACTATTTGGTGGATGACGAATTGGTTGGATGGTGACATCCAGAGAGTAGTTGTCAATGGTTCAATGTCCGGCTGGACATCAGTGATGAATGGTGTCCCTCAGGGGTCCATATTGGGACCAGTACTGTTTACTGTCTTTACCACATGGACAGGCTCAATAGCCCATGTGAATCTTAGGAGGTGCAAGGTCCTACACCAGGGTTGGGACAGTCCCTGGTATCAATATTGTCTGGGGGATGAAGGGATTGAGAGCAGCCCAGAAGAGAAGGACTTGGAAGTACTGGTGGATGAAAATCTGGACATGAGCCATCAATGTGTGCTTACAGCCCTGAAGGCCAACTGTATCCTGGGCTGCATCAAAAGAAACATGACCAGCAGGTCAAGGATTGTGATTCTGCCCCTCTGCTTTGGTGAGACATAACTTGGAGTACTGTGTCCAGCTCTGAAGTCCTCAGTACAAGGCAGACATGGTCCTGTTGGAGCAGGTCTGGAGGAGGGTCCCAGAAATGATCAGAGGGCTGGAACACCTCTCCTGTGAGGAAAAGCTGAGAGAATTTGAGTTGTTCAGCATGGAAAACAGAAGTCTCCAAGGAGACATTATGGCAGTCTTTCAATACTTAAAGGGATCTTACAAGCAAGATGGGGACAGACTTTTTAGCAGCATCTTTAATGACAGGAAAAGTGATAATTGTTTTAAACTGAAAGAATGTAGCTTCTGACTACACATAATGAAGAAATTTTCTATGATGAGGGTGGTGTAGCACTGGACCAGGTTGCCCAGAGCTGTGGTAGAAGCCCCATCCCTGGAAACATTCAAGGGCAGGTTAGATGGGGCTTTGAGCAACTTGATCTATTTGAAGATGTCCCTGCTTATTGCAGGGGGGTTGGACTATATTAAAGGTCCCTTCCAACCCAATCCATTCTATGATAGTACAAATAACTTTAAATGTTCCAGATAGTATTTCTGGTCAGAAGGAGGAGGGTAGGAAAAATAGAAAGCTAATGGCAAAATATTTTTTACATATGATAAAGAAGATGATTATAAACTGTAGCTGTTTCATGTTTTTCAGAATGCCTCAGTATTTCTGATTCTGCAGAAATCATGTCACAGTGGAGAAGCCCCAATAGGAAAACATCATTCAATTTTCTGTAATCCTCCCAAGTACAACAATGCAATCTCCAAATGTATTCCAGATGCTGATAAAAACATCAGAGGACAAGTGAAAAATATTTAAGTTGAACCATTCTTTCCAGCGAAACCAATATAATTACATAAAAATGTTTCTTTTTAATGACTATGGCATAAGCTGGCAAAGACTTCACTCAGGAAAATCAAAACAAAATGTTTTCTCTGATATCAGCTCTCAGCATGTTTCTGCATCCATTTGACCAAGCACAGTGCATCCTGTGAGCTGTGGTACCCGTATGAGCCCTTGTACTCATTGCACCCCACTGCAATGGCAGAGTGTCTTCCCTTGGCCCTTCCTGAGACCAGCTTATCTCTGGGCATCAGGATGCACTGCCAAGTAGCTGCAACATGGGTGGGGAAGAAGGGCTCCCCAGTGAGCCATGAACAGCTCACACTGAAATGAAGACTTGCTTGCTCTGTGCAAATCAAAACTTAACTTCCTATTCTGGGAAAGATTAAGTGGCTCTTTTCTGTACACACTGCTGAAACTAAATATACATTTCCTGACTTTTCTTTTGCTTTTCATTTTAGAGAGAAAGAGTGAAAAGCTGAAATTTTGTTCTCTTTGGAGATTAAGACAATTATCGAAATACTGAAAACATAAGCTCTTCTATCTTCAATTGCTAAAAGCCATCTGGAGAAAATCTTTGCTGAACTCCCTGAGGAGGAGGATTTTCCTGCACATCACCAAAGAAGTGCATTATCTCCAGGAGGACAATGTATTATGAACACCCCAGGCAAAGGTGATCAGCTGCTGGGCCTTCCTCTGTGATTATCTTCCCTAGGAAATGCCAGTGGATTTTTCACCCTGCCTGATAAAGCACAAGTGAAGAGGCGACAGAAGATAACTAGCCAGAACTAGCCAGAAGAAATTTTGAGCCATGAGGAAAAGCAATTTCACAAGTAACCCTTTGACTGCTCCTTTCTCTGTGGATATTTTAGATGGAGATAAAGAGCTGAATTATGCATTATAACTTCTTTTGAGTGGAGGACTAAGTAATAAAGAAAACAAAACCAGTCAGAAATATGGGATGCCTTTAGGGCAGGAAAAACAGGCTCCATGGACATAAGATCTCTGGGCTGGGAGCTAGCTCCCCCTGGGTGAAGCTGAATGGGGTGATGCCTTCCAGGAGCTCCCAACATATCTGCTCAGTGTTGAGATACACCCAGTCCAAAGTGAACCTCCCCTAAAACAAGTCTAGTGTAGAGAGTGGGTTCTCAGCACCAATGGGTTTGCTGCCCAGCCATAAAATAGCTCTGTATTAATGCTGTGCTTACTAAAGAAAAAAAAAAAAAAGATGTAATAAAACTAAATTACCTGGCAAAAATGGTTTAAAAAATCTGTTTCCCCTTGTTGAATGTTGTAGATCATCCAGTTCACCTTCTACTCAGAAAGATTTCTCTTTTTTATTTAGCACTTATGTACTCAGAAAATTCTTATGCACTGTGGGGAAATGGAATAGATGCTGTAGTCTTCAATCATCGTTATTTATGTTTTCAGTAAATATTCATACTGAGTCTTCTCCATAGTAAATTTTACTGAAACTATTCACACTTCTTTCACACTGAACCTTGCTCTTTTTCTCCCCATTCTCTCCCATATGTATTTCCATACTTTTCTTTGGGTATAACAGATCACCACAGAGTATTTTAAGCTTGAAGCTGAGGATAGGGAACTAATAACTTTCACTGCATAGCATTTCTAAAGAAGATGGACAGTTATGTAGTGTATGCAAGCTGATAACTAGTTTAACTGTGTCATAAATACAAGGAAGTGAAACTAAACTTGTGCCAAAATCTTCACTCAGTTACCCTAATCATGCATACAAGTGCCAGATATTTGCCACCAGTCTCCTTATAGATACAAACAGCACCTTTTAATGTCACGAATAAAGACTTTTTCTACATGCATGCAAAGTATTCTATAATATTTTAAACAAAATAGTCACTTAATTGCTTTAATCTTTATTGTAGGTTTCTTCTTCTGGGTAGTGGCAAATGTTTTTGTAGGCTAAGATTACCCAATTGGCATGAGCTAATGGACATGCTCAGGAAAATGAATAAGACCAAGGCATTCATCAAAGCAGTCCATGCTTGTTGGAAATCTAAAGTAAAACTGTTCTGTTTCAAGCAGATGAGCAATGCCTGGACATACCTCTGGTCACATTCCATACATAATTTAGGAAGGGTCTGCCTACCTACAAGACATTTCATCAGCCCAGACCTGGGCAATTCTTTCTTGTTTTGGTGAAAAATAAGTTAGTAATGCATCATTCCTAGCTAAGAACCTCATATGGTCCAGAGACAACTGTGACCATTTTCTCTGTGCCTGCTTAGTGCAAGCATCACCATTGGCTCCCACTCCAGCCCTAAGCTCAGATCAACAAGGCAATTCCTTCTCTGCTGTGCCCATGCAATCCACAGTGCCATCTCATGGGTTGCTTGGATTAGACCAAGGACAGACAGTTGTCTTCTAGAACAAGATTTATTTTATTTTGTTTTTATTTTGATTAAAGACCAGAGTGAACTGCTATGCTTAAGTTATCTGGCTCTTGGGACAGTGATGCACAGGACAGGCCTGACAGCCTACTTGGGCCTCCCGATGTTGCATTGTCTTTCTACCATCTTTCACAACAGTACTGGGCGACATTTGTCTGTGCCAAAAGTGCAAGAGCAACACTGTTTGCTCAGTGAAACTTGTCCATGATTTGTCTGTTTAGGGGACAGTGCTCTTACAAGCAGTTCATATCTACAAGTACTCCTTCATAAACCCATCCCTCACATTCAAAAAGTGAAGATTACTTCTCAGTAGTTCACTGCAAGCTCTTCCTAAGGCTGTGCTCCACACTGGAGAGATGGTGACTGCTGTAGGAGATCCTCACATACATGCAGAAGCAGTATTGGTTCCCCCTTCAGTACAGCTGATCATCCTCTGCCTCTCTCTATTTGTTGATAGGCCAAACAGCAGAACTATCAATCTGTGGGAAACAGTAAATCCTTCAGAAAACTCTATACTTGGCAATATATACTGTTTACCTTTGATTCCTTGATTACAGTGGGTCTGTAAAGCTTGCTTACATCAACAGAAGGTGGCTATTAAGGTGTATTTCCATGGTGGTTAATCTGTTACTAATTAAAAACCTTCAGCTGGAGGAGTTAATAGTGCCAACATTGGTTATATTGAGTTCTACACAAATAAACACAACTTTGTAATTCCTACTCAAGAGGTAAATTTTGCAAATAGACAGGAAAAGTGTGTGGGTGGGGGGTCACCTTCACACACATCTGCTTCTTTCCCATCCCAGTTAAGGACACCCTGTAGCCCCTCTGAGCTCCCTGGGTTCCTCCCAACACCTGCAAAGGGGCAGAGGACACTACATTTCTAAATAAAAACAAGCCAACCTTAAAAAAAAGAGTAATAAATTTTCAGAGCATTCAAATAGAATAAGAAGTATCGTTCTTTAAAAAAACTAAAACCAAACAAAAACATGATAAATAGAAAACAAAACAAAACAAAACAAAACAGAATGACAAAATGAAAATGGTTTGGTCAAAAAAAAGCCACATCAGACCAACATAATCCCCTCCAGTGGCAGAGTAACAAGCCTTGTCATTAGGAAACTAACTAAAGTACAGTTTAGCTAAGCAATAGTTAGGTTATATTTGGATTTAGTAAGGCATTATTGTCTTACATGACATATTCTTAAATAAGAATCACAGAATCACAGAATTTCCTAGATAGAAAAGAACTTTAAGATCAGCTAGTCCAATTATTAACCCAACACTGAGAAGACCTTGACTAAACCATATTTCTCAGCACTACACCTACATGACTCAAATACCTCCAGGGATGGGGACTCAACCACTTCCCAGGGCAAGCTGTTCCAGTGCCTGATAACCCATATGGGAAAGAAATTCTTCCTCATATCCAATCTGAACTTCCCTTGGTGCAGCTTTAGGCCATTTCCTCTTGTTCTATCCTTTGTTACTTGAAAGAACAGACCAACCCCCACCTTCCTTTCAGGTAGCTGTAGAGAGCAATAAGGTCTCCCCTGAACCTCCTTTTCTCCAAGCTAAACAACCCCAACTCTTTCAGCCGCTCCTCGTGTGCTCTAGGCCCTTCACCAGCTTTGATGTCCTCCTTTGGACATGGTCTAGTACAGAAATATGTGCTACAAGATTGGTATAAGACTGGAAACCATTTCAAAGGTTTTTGTGATTCGGCATTAAGGAGAAATCTGTTTTCCTAGGTGGTGTGCTCTGGGTGTAGGGTAATTCAATATTCTTGTTATCATTGGTATGAAAACATCACGTATGACAGGAGGGGAAGGCAGAATGCAGGGGCAGGATGTGTCAGCCAGGTACAGGACCTGGAGGACTCCAGTTTTGCCTCTGGAGAAATGTAACATCAAATTGGTGTCAGTGGAGCAGAACTCCCTTCTCTGGCCAAAAAGCACAGATGGCCACCTTCATCACAGCATTTCCTAACTGCAGGAGTTTGCAGTTAACATGTCCCACCAAGGCTCTTGGCATGTGACAGCCTATCCAAGAGTCCCAGATTTTATCACCTGCAGTATCCTGTAATACCTGGTTCTGAGGTGACTAAGTATATGATAAGACAACAGATAGTAAATGAGACAAAAAATGAGATTCTGAGGAAAAAGAAGGCAATGCAAATGCTGGAATCATCAGCCTAACACACAGGTGATGGTAGACTAGAGGGTTTAAAATCAAGCTAAATAATAAGCTAGTTTTCAGTCTGATGGGTATTTCTGTAAGTGGCCAGTCTCCAATTTCCTAGCCATTTCAGAGAGATCCAAAGGCATCTTGGCAGAGGTGATGTGCTTTTTAAGGAGGGATTTGAAAGAAGAATGTGTTTCCACAGGGCATTTGCAGAAGTCAGTACCCCTGGGCAGCTTCCAGGATTTTAATCCCTTATGGGTCATCTGTCTCACAGTGCAGTGAAAGATGTGTGCAGACATTTTAAACCTGCAGAAACCTAGGACTTGTCTTTGGTGAAAGAACCAACCATTATCAGAATAAAGATATAACACTGAGAATGTTCAGACCACATAATTTTAGAGCACAGAAGCAACAGGTTCACTGCATCTTCCTCTTTCCTACAGTTCTCCAGGTGGAACAATTGCAAACAGACACAGCGAGGAATGAAATTTGCCCAGATAAAAGGTAGAGAACTGTGAACATTTATTCTCAGACTCACTCATATATTGTTTATTTGTGGCACAAGAAAGAAGAACATAGCCTAATGAAAAAAAAGTAAATGTACAAAATATAACATCATGCATTTGATCATTTTCCAACTCTGTTCTTCTGTGCTATTAGATTTTGTCAATAATCACAGACAGCTCTCCCCACCACAATCACACAACATCATCTTTGGAGATGCTTTATCATGTCCTCAGGCTAGGCAGTAACAAATCAGACCTGGTGAGACACCCACAGTCATGCTTCTTGGATCTCTAAGGAAGCAAATGGAGTTAAATTTCAACTGCTTGAACACCCCACTAAGGACACATTTAAAAAACTACAATCTTAATGGAGATATGTGGAGGAAAATGAAAGTATCAAGTGTTTCCTTGGCAGCAACTTGTTTCTAATTTTGAAATATCTCATTCAAGTTTGCCTGTTCCAAGGTTCACCCTTTTCCTTCTCCCCTCCCACTCAGGCTTTAAAAAAGCATATTATTAGTAGGTCTTAATTACCAGCACATATAGAGAAATCAAGGCAGCTACATGGAACCCTACTGAGATCATGATCAGTACAGGAAACTTTCAAAGTCTCCAAGGAGAAAAGCACAGTCCTGTACAGTGCTGCAAGCCTGAGCCCAGGTGGCATCACAGAGGGATGTGTGCCACCTGCCAGGGTTGTGGCATGCTGGGAACACAGCAGATGGTCCACCAGATTTGTTTGTTCCCAGTGTGCGTATTGTGTGCTGTGCTCTGGCAGAGCCTGTGTCTGGGCAGCCGGGAAGGAGGATGTCTGCTTGTCTTGTGCTGGTTCTGCTGGGGCATGCCAGAGGACAAGGGAGATGACAACTTCCCAGGGGGCTGAGTGTTTCAGGGAAAAGCTTCTGAAGTCATGCAGTAAGAAACAGAGGCAGGTTTCTGTGCAGAGTGAGTGGAGACCAAGACACTTAAGAGCATGGTTTCACAGTCATTTTTATCGTAAAAGTACAATAATTTAGGTTGGAAGGCACCTCTGGAGGTCATCCAATCCCACCACTTGCTCAGAGCAGCACCAAATTGGAATCTATCTCAGGCTGCTCAGGGCCATGTCCAGACAGGTTTTGGATCTCTCCAAGGATGACAATTTCACAGCCTCACACAGTGACCTGCCCTTGTGTTTCACCTCCCTGTGAACATTACTTTTCTTAAATTTCATTTGCATTTACCTTGCTGCAACCTGAATCCCCTGCCTGGAAAATTATCAGTGTGCTGCACCTCTGGTTTCATCTTCTCTGTAATGCAACCCATTGTGTAGGTGAGGACATCAAGTACAGACACGCCCTTCACTTTCTCTTCTCCAGGCTGAACAGGCCCAGGTCTCCCAGACTCTCCCCACTTATCTTGGGCTCCATTCCCTCAACCATCCTGAAGAGATGGCAGGTATGCAAGAAGATGAGACTCTTCTGGCAGCATCCTCCTGCACTTTGGTCAGGTTAAAACAATTGTGAAACCACAGCCTCAGAAGTAGAGGAAGTGGACTCATAGACAAATTTTGTAAGTGATGAAAAGTGAGAGTCTCCTTGGGACCCAGAGGTTTGCAGAAAGAAACTGGTGCTAGAGTGAAAGCAAGGGTAGGGACTGACTGCAGTGGCTTAGGGGACAGTGCTACATGTGTGTTCCCTTGTCAGTACTGGAATCAATGTCTGAGACAATTCCCCTTGGAATGCGTGAGGGGGCAAGAGCACTTTACAGCATGAAATCAAGGAATAAGCAACTTAAAGGTGAAGGCCTGCTGTATCTGCTCTTGGAAGGACTGGAGCAGATGCTTGACACAGTTGTACCTGATCTGTATTGGCACTGTGAGTAACTTGTTTCTGCTGAACCGCGCATGTAACCATGAGTGCATTTCCCCTTGAAACAGAGTGGGGGACAGAGCTCTACAAATTAAACACAGCCTGGTAGCAGAGAGCAAGATACAGCCTTCACCAGCTCCATGATGACATTTAATCACAGCACTATTGTAAGAAAGTCTCATGTGCTCTCTGTACTCCAGAGGGCACCATTAGAACAAGAACCACCCGTTGTGTTTTAAAGTGGCTTTCAGGGTAATTAGTTAAATATTTAAAAAAGATTAAAGTGTTGCTCTGCCAGAGAAGCAATCATACAGTTCTTCTAATTTAAATAATTAATTATCTTTGGACTATATCCAGCCTGTTTCCAAGGGAACTCATGCTCAATGACTCTTGTTTATGTTGCCAACTTACTGAAAATGAAATAATATTATTAAGATCTTGTAATAGTAATAATGATTTTAAAAACCCAAAGTAACTTGGGGTTCAAAGTAATAAGACATTTAATGTTTCAGACCAAGAGGAACAAATGGAAAGATTCCTAACAGCAGTTACTAATAAGCTGTCTTTCAAAATATCAGAGAAGTACCCACATAACCCCCCCTGCCTGCATAAAAAGATATCTGCAAGATCATATGCAACATATTATGCTTTTAAACATTGATAAAAAGTCTCTGTAAATTTCAGGATAATTTACATGATTGGATGAAACTGTTGTATACATGAGGGAAAAGAAACCTTGCATACAACATCAGAGATCAATGTGAACTAGATTTTATTTCATTCATTTTATACAAATGTCAGCAGGGAAAGGGCACTTTCAAGACTAAACTGCTCTTAAAAGATGGCATGTAAAATCAACTGGGTTGTTCTTTACTTTTTGCAGTAACTTTACCCATAGCTGCACTTTTTTTCTTTAAATGTGTTCTCATTTGTCTCTTGGTGCATGTAGTATTTATCTTCAGTCTGGACATGTTCTAGGTAAGGCTCTGTAACTTCAGAGGCTGTTTTCATTTGTTGCTTTAAAGAGAAACAGGCTGCATGTGCCCAGCTGCTGTTTTACCAGCTGGTAAACAATTCAAACACATTCTATCAGTCTGCATCAAAACTCATACTGAACTGCTCTCCTTACCTTTGCATGGGTGAAAGGCACCTGCAGAGGAAAAAGAGAGAAGAAGCCAGGAAAGAAAGAATATGCAGCAGCTCTGACAGTCCTGCATGCATGGAATCCTACATGTTGCATCTGTTAATAGTTTCACATGTGCAAGGATATATGTTGGAAAACAGGGGAAAAGAAATGCTTCCATTTGCTCCCTGAGGAATGGCCCAGGGGAAAAGCCCACCAAAACAGTTATCCTGTTATTGTAAAGTTTTCCTTTCTGAAAGATTCTTCTCTTAAAGTACACTACAAGAAAAGATAATTTCACTACAAGAAAGACAGTGAGGTGCCGGAGCACATCCAGAGAAGAGCAACGAACATGGTGAGGGGTCTAGAGTACAAGCTTTATGAGAAGTTGAGGGAACCAGGGTTATTTAGCCTGCAGAAAAGGAGGCTCAGGGGAGACCTTATCCACCTCTACAACTACGTGAAAGGAGCTTGTAGTGAGGTGGAGGTCGGTCTCTTTTCCCAAGTAACAAGTGACCAGACTTGGGGAAAGGGCCTGAGGTTGTGCCAGGGAGGTTTAAATTGGATATTAGGAAAAATTTTTGTCACCAAAAGGGTTGTCAAACACTGGAACAGACTGCCCAGGAAAGTGAGGGAGTCACCATCACTGGAGGTGTTTAAAAGATGTGGTGCTGATGGACATGGTTTAGTGGTGGATTTGGCAGTGGTAGCCTTATGATTGGACTTTATGATCTTAAGTCCCTTTTCCAACCTAAATTTTTCTCTGCATATGTGAAGTATAACACCTTTTCTACCTCCCGAAGGACTGCTCCTCCTGGGTGAAAGGTGTTCAGCTGGGCACTTCCCTGTGAGCTTTTTCCAGTCTCTTAGTTATATCCACATTAGTACAACCCTTGGGGTTGCTCCTCTATGGGTGCTGCAGGAGCACAGACTCCTGCATGGAGTTTGGCTTTAAGGGGAAAGCATTTAAAACACGAGTGGCCTGACCACATGGGTCTACCTCTGTGTAAAACCATGCTCTGGTGTACCAGCCTGACATTTCTTTGCCTGCATTTGGCAGTGCGTGCATCTCGTGCCAGCCCATATTTGTGGAGCACGGGGCAAGAATTTGTCCTTCAATCTATTACTGTATGGAGTACCAGATGACACCAATCCAACCGGGGTATGCTGGGTACCATGGGGTCCTGAGTGTCCATCTCTTCCATCATATCACCATCCCTATAGCAACCCTCAGCCACCACAAACATCAGTACTACTGCTTTAATTGTAAGTTTATTAATGACAATTAAAAATAGTAGATGATTTAAAATAAATATGCCAAATGAAAACTATAAAAAGGTGGTGTAAAGGAAGAAAAATATATCTGCAAAATATTAAGGTGAGATATAGCTGCAGTATGCATCCAGTTGTGTTTTTCTTGTCTAGTATTATGTATGTGTTTAATTTTATTCATTTTGGTAATTCAACTGTATGAACTTATGCAGTTTACAGAAATTAATGATTCATGTGAAGCATTTGATAGAGTGGGGGGCTGCATTCCCAGCAGGAAGATCTGCAGATATGCAGGAGGACTCATGACTGTTGTAAGAGAAGGCAGGGTTTGGCCATGCATATACAGCAAAAATCAGGTACGTCCCCAAAAAAATTGTCTTCACTGTTTACTCTGCACCATTCCTAAAGTAATAACACTTGTCTGCCCTGGTTAATGTTTTCTAGAGGACGTTTTGCTTTCATAATGCTATTTAACGGTATAAATAAGAGAGGCAGCTGCAGGGTAGTGCTAGTGAAGAGAGCAGGGTACTTGGAGGCTGCTGTAAGTAGTGAGTTTTTTCTTTCCTATGCAGACTTCAAAAGTGTCTCCTCTTGTTGCATGCAATTAATTTTAAGACTTTCCTAGTGTTGTTTCTTATATTGAACTCTATCTTAGCAATTGTTTCAGTGATAAAGAGGCTTTTATTGGGTCAGTTAGATATAAAGGCATCCCAATTTAGGCATGGAGTTGCCTGCACATTGCCAGGTGGATGGCAGGAGAAGTAAGAATCCAAAAGCCAGAGTAGGGTCTCTGTTTGCCTTGCAGGGAAGCAATGTGATCTCTGGACCCAGCAAATTTTAAGCACCTAAAACTGAGTTTTTCCCAGATGTACCTCCTGCTCTAGGAAATAGGCTCTGTTTCATTAAAAGCCTGAGGATGGGTGCTTAAGGCTTTTTTTTTTAATAAATCACTGATAGGTGATTCTTTTTAAGCAATTCTGCTGATTTTTATATCCAAGGTCTACAAGAAATATCTTTGTTTTGGGAATGGGATATCTAAGATCTGTTTCCCTTTTAGATGAGACATCTCCTTATTGCTGTAATCATCAGATTACAGGATCATTGAGAAGGGAGAAAATGGTGTTCTCCACATGCTCAGGGAAGCTAAGATCACAGTGAGGCCAATATGTCTATGGAGCCAAAGACTGGGCAGTAGTCAGGTGCTCATTGGAAAGTAGAAACTGAGAACCTGGTCTGATCTGATTTTGAGACTGCTGCTGCTTTGCAGAGAGAAGAAAATCTCCTCTGTCCCACCTGACTGCCCTAACCACTGCACTGGTTCCTTTTTATCTTCTTTATTATCCTCTGGCCTCAGTGACATTTCATCCCTGAGTATGTCCAATAACTCGGATTCAACAGCAAATACTGATGATGGTCTGGTAGAAAAGTGAGATCCCATGTTCACGTGTTTCCCAATAAAAGGAGGCCTAGAAGTAGGTGATGCCACTTTTGGAAAGTGCACTTCCTGGGTGAGCTCTCCAATGCTAAGCTGTCTTAGCCATCTTAAAAGATGGATGATACTGAGAACAGCTCTGTGGACAGTCACATGTATTTCTAAAGGGTGGTGTAAACTTGTTTTCCATGTTTCTGCTGCAAGAGGAATTACTTTTAGTGAAAGTCACAGTGGTTGGATTCTCCACAGAATCCAAAACCCTCGTCTTTGCTTGCAATCTTCTCAGGGGCCTCAGGCATCAAAACTGAATCAGAAGAGAAGAAAATGTCTAGCTGATCAGTCTGGAAAAGCCCCTGAATGTGTCCAATTGCATACCATGAGGTACACAGGGAGCTTTCTGGACAGACAGTAAAGCACATGTGAGTTTGTAGTGCTCCTGTGAGTAGGCGGTCCTAGGCAGTAGGCTCTGAGATAATTTTCTCACACATAGACGTGAATAGTTTTGTTTTTCTTTTGTGACTTTTTTGTGTGCTTGGGTAATTTTTTTTTGGATATGGCCCTGAGTAGCTGAGATTAGTTCAGCAGACACCAGTCGTGGTGGTGGGGCTGTATCTTGATGTGGCTGGTGCCCTCACAGTGCAGCTTTCAGGAAACAGCTTTCTCAGATTTCCTCATTTAAAAGCAAACAGGAGGTAAGCAGCACCATCTGGTGAGCAAATAGCTTTTCTATTTCGTTCCTGCATATGTTTTTAAGCAGTTCAAATTTTCATGTTGGAAATGAGATTATTGGTGAAGACTTTTTATGGGAGTAGCATGGGGTGAATATTCATCTCATGCACATGGGACTTTAAAGGAAGAAAATTGTCTTCAGAATTGTCTCTCAAACTTATAGAGATAAAAATACACCACAGAATGGACAAATTGGCTGTATCTACAAAGAAGCAAGTTCTGTCAGTCAGAAAACAGACCAGCTCATTCCAGGTCTTCTGCTGGTTAACTTCAGCTAATCCTAGTTTTCTTCATTTTTCTTTCCAGGATATACTGTCCAAAATAAGCACTGCCATTCTGTGTTGCATGGTAGGGAAGACTGATAGGGAAGAGGTAATATATTTAGCAAGTGTAATCACCAAGTCTATTACAGATAAATTTCTTAAAGGAACACTATACTCCAGGTGTTTACATGGTCTTCTGCCATTGTTATTTAATTGAAAGATCTTTGTGAAAGACACCTTTTCATGAATACCGCAAATATATTGCCATTGTATAACATAGACAAAGAGAAGAAAAGAGACAGAGAGTTAAATGGGTTTATTCCAGGCTATTTATTCAGTGGAATTAGAATTGAGAGCTTTTCACTTCTATTCACATGTTTACAGACAAACTGTTTTTCTGGAGATGATATAGGTAAAGGTCTTAAAATAGGAAGTTTCCTGAAAAATTAGCCCCTTTAGATAGTGAATTCTCTAGTGACTTTTTAGCACAGGTTTTCAGCTCTTTGCTTTTTAATAAAATGTCAGCAAGTATGCTTGGTAGGAAAATCCCTCAATCATTAAGAACACATGACAATCTGCATCTTCTGCTTCCTACTGAAAGGGTCTCTCTATCAAATGGAATCATCATTAACAAGTATGAAGTAACAATCTCCAGTCATATTCTAGGGACTTACCCGGATGCAAATTCTATTATAAAAGTACTTTTATATTTCAAAGAAAGGCCCAACAGAGCGGGTCATTTCAAAGAAAGGCCCAACAGAGCGGGTCATTTGTATCTTCAAGGGTTAAATAACAAAAACGATATCTACAAACTGCAGCTTCTGAGTCTTTTATAA
>JAAGNO010014698.1:29306-56243 GCA_033439905.1 Ceryle rudis
AGGGTCTCTCTATCAAATGGAATCGTCATTAACAAGTATGAAGTAACAATCTCCAGTCATATTCTAGAGCCTTACCAGGATGCAAATTCTATTATAAAAGTACTTTTATATTTCAAAGAAAGGCCCAACAGAGCGGGTCATTTGTATCTTCAAGGGTTAAATAACAAAAAAAGATATCTACAAACTGCAGCTTCTGAGTCTTTTATAATCTTATGATTTTAAAATCAACCGTTATCAAGATTTTTGTGAGGGCTGACTCATGAGTCTTGATTGTTTGTGATTGGCCAGTACTGAGTAACAGATGGATGATTCAGATTGTATTTAATTATCTGTGAATTCAGAGCTGTAATAAAATGAAATTAATTCCATGAAAGTACATAAATTAACCACAAAGTTCAAACATGTCAAAGCTACATAGAGTAAAGATATCAGGATAGGAAAAAAATGTTCAGAAAACTGTAACCAGTAGTTTACAAAACCCTTACAGCAAAATCATGCTATATCCATTAGCCATAATTTTGAGGCCAGGCCAGTTAAGTTCCATGTCTACTTTGCATTCCAAATATATAGAAACTGGCAGTTCAATGTGTACATTAAAAAGTCCATTTAGCTTCTGTGTTTTGTAATAAACATTAAATATGATGAGTTAGGCAACAGGTGGTGACTTACATTTAAAATCAAATGTTTCAGTTTTGGTATTCATGTTATTCTTAATAAATTATGACTGCAGCTGTGTAAATAGTTCACGGTGAATAATTTATCCAAAGGCAGCTCCTGAATCAGCCTGCTGGATATATGGAAATACATTATGCTTAGCTCTCATGCCTTTGTACAGGAGTTGATTTCTTTTCAAAGTCTGACTAACACATTGGCTCACTGATAGTCATTTTAAATATTCACAACTGGAGCTCTTATGTTGAGTTACAAGTAGCTAGATATATTGAGAAGTATCATTTCAATGCCAAAATCAGAGGAGGCCAAACTATAATTTAAAACTACTGTGCACAGTAATTGAAAATGTAGTTACCAAGAACCCTTATGGTCTTCCATTTGTCAGTAAGATAGTAGGCATTATTGCAAAAAGTCCTGCTTTTTAGAAATACTTATATCAAACACATAAATGTTTGAATATTTGATTATAGCTCAGATATGTTTTGTTGTTCTTATGCAGGTCTAACTGTAACTGGATATTCAACTACTAATACAGATTGCTCCCTCTGATGTTATGAAGAAAGCAGGACTATAAACATAGCGATTTCTGACAAGTCTCTCAAGTCAAATCATGCCAGAGAAGAAAGGTGCAATTGGTTTAATATATCTCTCCTCGCACAAGTTTTAGCAAATCTGGCTCATTATCTCCCCAAATCCTTTGCAACACTCTCACCACTTTTGTGCCCTAGATTTCTCCTCAAAAATGAGGCCCACTGAGATATTCATAGCCGCATTTCCAAGGTCCCTTTTTGAGAGTTTATACAGTAAAGAGTGGCAGCTCATCAAAGGAACGTAGATACCACAGCCAAGCGTAACAGGCTGATAAATGTATTGCCCTTTGACCAGTAACACATCTGATAAAAATACAGCCTTGGTTGTGTTAATGACATTGACTCCTTTAGCTGTGTTGAAAATGAACCCACTCCAGGGTTTGGTTTATCTATTAAGAGACAACATATTACTTACTGCAGGTTCTTATTTAAAATGTTACATATTTTTTATTCAGAAAGAGCGAGCACCTATTCCTAGAGATCTACAGCTTTATATTTGGTTTGCTACTAAAAAACAGCCCCTGACATTTGTCCTCTCTTGAAATAGGTGCCTTACCAGTCTGAACAAAAGTCTAAAGATCTCCTGCATGCCTGTTTGGTCCAGTTCTCTTTGTATATAGTTCCTCTTTGCTGCTTACTTGCATTAATTTCCTCTTTCTCCCTCTACTTGCAAAACACCCAGACTTCTTCTATGATGCACTTTCCAGGGATTATTTTAGACCATTAGTGTCAAAAGCACAGTGGTATTGCAGCCCTCCAGTGATTAACCATGGTGTGTTTTCTGGTGGGGTATGCTCCATTCTCTGGCCTGCTGAGGGTGCTGTGTATTCAGCTAATCCATGCTGAATTTTGTCTTTGGAGGTATTTAGGGTGAGGGTGGCAGAAAGAGTTGGCAGAGACTTGCCAGGAGGCCCAGGAAAATAAAAAAGAAATCTGGCAAGAGCTGGAGAACATGGATACAAGGACAAAAGAAAGAGAAAAGATTTCTTATTCAGTGGGAATGACAGAATAACTATTTCTATGTAACTGGTTTAATTACCTTAGTAATAGTTTCTCCTTTTTTACATAGGATTTTAATAAAAGAAGATGAAGATCACGTTCTATATAAGTTTGCTACTTGCTGGGCTTCATGCTGTTGCCCATAGGCTGCCACCCAACCACCACAATGGACATGATCCAAATGAACCTAAACACCACATACATCAAGAAGGTGAAGCAATTGCTTGCCTCAAACTAGTGCCAAACAATGCTGACTTTGCATTTCAGTTTTTTAAAGAAGTTATACTGGAGGCACCTGATAAGAACATTTTCTTTTCTCCTGTAAGCATCTCCACTGCATTTGCAATGCTAGCCCTAGGGGCTAGATCAACCACTCAGACTCAGATCCTGGAAGGACTTGCCTTCAACCTTACAGAGATTCAGGAGAAAGAGATACATGAAGGCTTCCACAACCTCATCCACATGCTGATCCATCCCAAGAGTGGGGTCCAGCTCAACATGGGGAATGCCATCTTTCTATCAGAGAATCTGAAACCTCTAGAACAGTTTTTAGATGATGCCAAAGCTCTGTATCAGTTGGAGGCTTTTGCCACTGACTTTAACAATCCCACGGAGGCCGAGAAGCAGATCAATGATTATACAGAGAGGAAAACACATGGGAAAATTACTAATTTGGTCAAGGACATGGATCCACAAACTGTGATGCTTCTGGCTAGCTTTGTTTTCTTTAAAGGTAAGTCCTCTAGGATTTATGTTCATGTTATTCATTCTTATCAACAGATCTAATGTTAGCTACCTCATTTGGAAATTGTTCTCGGGGAAATTTCAAATGATTTTTGCTGGGCCAGAAGAGCCCCTAAAGGCATATGGGAGGTGGTGGAGAGGTGACAGGATGGGGAGGCAGCTGGGAGCTGCACAGGCTTGTTCTCTTTGTGGCAGCTGCAGGAGTTCTGCTCCAATCTGCAGCCTCCTGTGCAGCCTAAGCTTGTTTTTGTGGGTTTAGGTATAACTCAAATTGCCTCATGTTCCTCCAGTTCTCAGTGAAGGTGCTGAGATGCATACATGACCTAATCCTTTTAATGACTCTCTTTAAAAGTATACATGATTCAGTGTCCTAATTTACTACGTACCCCTTTTTTTTCTCATATCAGAGTCCTCTATGTATACAGACTAACATATTTATATATGGAAGAAGCTAGTGATGAACACAGGAGGACATTTTAAGGAACAAAGTGGAAACACAGTGCACTTCTGATGGGGGTTAGATGATGTTCTCTTAAGTCTGAAATAGCTGCACTCAGATATGAGAACCTACATTAATTTTATCTAAAATTACAGCTTATGATTAAAGTCAATAGAAATAAAATGCATACAGTATATGAGTACATAGATGATGTCAGGTAAGCCCTTAAATGACAGCTTACAGAAAGACCACTTAGACCACCTGCACAGAAAAGTAGTTGTAGGTACAAAGAAAATGCCTAATTAGTTCATTACTGGCATCTGAAAAATAAAGTGAAATTGGAATCTAATGCAGTCTTTTGACCAGGTAAAAGATTCTTTTCTGACTGTGATACATATTTTAAAATGTTCTGTTTGAAAATTCCAAATTTTACAAATGGACAAAGAGGTATTATTACTAGTTATATAAAATTCAATTTATGATGGGATGGGATGGAATATTCAGTTGCATTCTCCTCTGTACCAGGAAACTGGGAAAAGCCTTTTAAACCAGAGCATACAGAAGAAAGGGAGTTCTTCGTGGATGCTGAAACTACGGTGAAAGTCCCTATGATGCACCAGATAGGCAGATTCGACTTCTATTTTGATGAGAAGCTGTCATGCACCGTGGTACGGCTTCACTATAATGGGAGTGCTACTGCATTTCTGGTTCTGCCAGCAAAAGGGAAAATGAAGCAGTTAGAGCAAACTCTGGTCAAGGAAATCATCCAGGAATGGTCAGACAATCTCTTCCAGAGGTAATCTTCTGCCAGTCAGCCACAGAAGCACTTAAATTTATAGGCTATTTTCTTTTTTGGGAATGCAAAGACTATGAACTTGCTGATTCTGGGAACTGAGTGGGTTATTTTTGGCTTGTGTGACCTAGCTGTTAAAACCTTGCAGCTGGTTTCTATCTAACTATTCTCTTGTTGATGCTTGAGTGACTTGCTGCTCCCCTCACCAGAGTGGAGACCATACTGACGGGCTCCCAGGAGTCCCAAATAGTAAACCTAGATTGGTGTTTCTAAAACAGTCCACTGACTGAATGGGAAGGTGGCAATTCTAAGGCAAATCTCCTATAGTGAGGTTTCAGTTAATGTGTTTTACCTCTCATATGTCTAACCCTTAAATAAACCATAACTCAATGGTTTGTAGTATTGCATGCATACATAATATATTCTACACAACATCTTACAGTGGTTGTTAAAACAGCCTAATGATTAATTGTGCATGTCCTGGTTTTCTGGCAATTTGTTTTTGAAACTATAAAAATCTAATGAGGTTCTGTTAGCTCCTACTATTGACACTAACATGAGCTAACAACCTCTTTTGTCTGTGAGGGAAGAGATCTTAGCACCAGAAGATGAGTAATGTCACGTTAATATGTGTCTAAATTACCAAGCTCTACCTTGATTCACAACTAAAAAGGCTGTGAAGTTCACACCCATGATTCTTGGTGCACCATTATAGAAATGTCAGCACAGTTAATAAAAGCATAATGGATAGCAAACTGGATATGAGCTAATAACATGATACCTCAAATATGAAAAATAAAAATGGATCATTCTCAGCTTCAAAATGAGGAAAATCCTTATCTAAATGAATTCTTAGTGCAAGTTCCTTTAAGATTAACACAGGAATGTTTGTCATGGGAGAAGCAGTGAGAACCAAATAGCAATTTCAGTTCTACCATTATGTTGATGCTAATGTTAATACACTTAGTCCCATCATCTTCTAGTGCCCTGAGAAGTATAACATAAAAGCTACAGCAGTGGGGTTTGGATCCCATGGGTTATGTCTCTGGGTGAGGAGACAGCAAAAGACTTGAGCTACCTAAAGGATTATTACTGCAGTAGGTAACTTTGAGGCTCCAAGGCTCCCTAGACAGCACAAGAAGAGAAGACCTACAGAAAGCATACTAAACAGGAGCTGCCTACAGATAGCACACACAAACTCAATCATAGCCAACACCTGGGAGGAAGACAATTAAGAGGATAGGGTGTCCAAAGGTGCAGGCAGCAGGGCATAGACCTTTCCGGGGATCATGCTAAATACCACAGTTAAGCGGAAACCACAGCTATGCTTTGAAATGATGGGGTTTACCACACTTCTCTCCAGGAAGACTCTGTCTGTGCCCCATTTCAGGTCTCCACCTTCTTGAGCAACATGGGCTGTCACCTCTGCACCTCATCTTCTCTGGTTGTAAAGAGGTGCTCTCATTACTGTTCTCCTTTGCAGAGTGCTCGCAGATTTGCTGAAATAAAACACCATATATATTACTATTATTATGAAGAAGCATGGTAGTGCCTTTAGCACGATAAGCACCAGCAATTGAATTAGTTCTCATTGTACACTCAGGGCCCAACCTCCTAGGGTTTGTCACTCATGGGAATCACACAGCTTTCTTATAATTTACCTCAGTGAAAACTCCTTCTCATTATCTTCTGTGTTTATCTTTTACCTAACAGACTGGTGAGCCTCTACTTCCCCAGATTTTCTATTTCCGGGAGCTATGAAATAACAAACGCCCTTAGCAGGATGGGAATTGTGGATGTGTTCACCAATCAGGCAGATCTCTCTGGCATCTCTGGCACCCCAGAGCTGAAGGTTTCTAAAGTAAGTCCAGGCCTGTTTGCCCTCTTCTTTCACAAATATGGAAGAAAAGCCCTCTGTGGTAGCATCCAGAAACACCATCTTAATACAGCTTCCAGCTTCCTAGTTTGCCTGCAGCTGGGCTCACCCTGGCCTTAGCCTGCAAGTACAAGAGAATTTTGTCCCTCGGTGACAGTGGAGATCAGATTAGTTTTCTGCATCTCTGTTTTTTCTAAGGCTGGTATCGGATAAGATTTCTTGGGTGGTATCTGGAACATGAGAGGAAAATCAACCCCCAGCTCCTTGAGGGGAAACACTATCGCTCCTGGGTATAGCACAGCCTGTTGAACCACCCTGGAAGACTCAGTTGTGGAGGTGCAGACAAACTTTCACAAGTGGAGTCTCCATTCTTCACCCACTCTTTGGGACAGAGGAAAAATAATCTGTGATTTATTTATTTTATTTTTTTTAGGAGATTTCTGTATCTCTGTCCTGTCCTCATTTAAAACAGCCATGACTACAATACAGCTCACATCTCTGATGACTCTACTGACTTCTCAGTAGATCCTCCAAAACAGGGCTGCTTTAAAAGGGGTCTGATTCATCTCTCAAGTGGCTATTGTTTGCCCAGAATGACTATCTGATTTTTTTCTTCCTAGGTTATTCATAAGGCTGCTCTGGATGTTGATGAGAGAGGTACTGAGGCAGCAGCAGCAACTGCTGCTGAAATAATAACAATGGCTCTTCCTCCAACCATTGAATTCAACCATCCCTTCCTCTTGCTGATTTTTGATAGAGCTACAAACAGTACACTCTTCATAGGAAAAGTAGTTAACCCCACTATCACTAGCTGAAGTGGCGTAGGAATTCTGCTTGCTATTACTGATTAAAGAAGATGTGAAACTGCATGGTGTAATTTATTTCCATTTGTACCAGCTTAGTATATGGTTCTTTTTTTAGCAAGAGTTTTCATTCTATGCCATTATCAAAAAATATTGGCATTTACTATGACACTTGCTTAAGAGGAAGCAAGGAAAATGTTTTAAATTCAGCCAGCAAAGAATGCCTTTTTTACTTGAATGAAAGCCAAGGAAAGACCTAAGATTTGCCAGCATTCAGAGATTTGTATTACAATGGAAGGCTCCTGCTTAATATGTGATTGTCAGCCAGAGTAGTAGATAAAATTATTAACAATCTTGCTAGCAATGGAGAAGTGGTTGTAATTTACCAAAAGTAAGTAAACAAGAGATAGGAAGAGTTGGATCAAGAATGCAGCATCACGGGAAACTAATTTCTCCATTCTAATGGAGACACCACTGGGAATGTGAAAATCTGTCTTCAAGAAAGAAATCCACTTTCTCCACCAAAAACATTTTATCATTATCAGTATTAATCTAGCAGCATATCTTCCTGAGTTTCTTGCAGCATAAAACAGAGCAGGAGGATCAAATCTGCTCTTCAACCTGAAGACTTTCAACCATGTATTGCCAGTTCAAGAGACTTAGATAGCCTGTGTGAGTAGCTGACTTCTCACACATGTATCCATCAGTGGACAGAAGGAGTATGTAGCTGGATGGGCAGGTAAGGTATTTGGATGGCAATTACATCTATTAGCTGAAATTTGTGGAAAATGTATATGAGGGTTTAGAAAATTCTGGATATTTCACAGGGTCACAGGGTGTCAGGGGTTGGAAGGGACCTTGGAGATCTTCGAGTCCAACCTCCCTGCCAGAGCAGGATCATACAATCTAGCAAAAGTCACAAAGGAACCCATCCAGGTGGGTTTTGAAAATCTCCAGAGAAGGAGACTCCACAACCTCTCTGGGGAGCCTGTTCCAGTGCTCTGTGACCCTTACAGTAAAGAAATTCCTCCTCATGTTAAGGTTAAGCACTCATTTCAAGTGCTGTTGCTTTACAGCCAAAAAAAAAGGTAGGTAGGGAGCACCCAATAAGCAGATTGCCTTACTCAAGGGGTGGTGGCACGCACACAGGTAGGACAGATGGCAACTTGAGGTCTGGCTGATAACCACTTTCAATAGATCTGCCTTGGCAACAGGTACGAGAAAGAGTATAGTTGCCCCTTTCTATCCTACAGTTATCTTTTTTGGAAGGAGAAGAAATGGTGTCACAGCACCAGGAACCATGTTGGGAGCAGCTGAGTGGCTCAGGAAGCTAACAAGGTCTCAGCGAAGTCTTGTGTGCTCTCTGTGAAATTAAGAGCAAGTGTGATTCTATCACTCTGATGAAAGCACTGTCTCCCCTTTCACAGTCAAAAGGAAAGCTCTGTCTTCCTAGTAAAAAGCTCCTGTTAACTCTCATATGTGGTGCTTGACAGAGGTTTTTTTGCTAAATAGATACAGTCTCTGTATAAACAAGAGTATAAACAACTGACAAGCAACAATGGCAGGACTCCCAGGGAAAGAGATGCATGTGTGTTACATCATCTTCCTGGCTGCTTCCTGTACTCAATTCCATCTGTTTGGGTGGCTTTATGGCCCAGTGTCCACACAGCAATAATTCATAAGGCAGCCCATCCAACCGTACAATTTTCATGTCTTCCTGAAATACAATTGCAGAGTGCAGCATCAACAGGGTTGGTATGAGCCATTATCACTCCTACTGTCAACTGCTCTTAAAGAGCAGGTATTCAGCAAAGCAACAGTAAAGCATTTAGGGATGAGAGAGCTGAAAGAGGTGAGATCTTTATCTATGTATTGAATTCCATAGAGTAACATCAATTTGAACTTGTTGAAAAATAGACATGATTAATTTTAGTAGAGTGATCCTTAGTTTACATCAAAAAATGTGGAAGAAGCAGCTTTTCCAGATGCACAGTTAACTCTGGTAGCTGCAAGACTAAATATTGCTTACTCACTTGTAAGTTATTTTGGAGTGAATGAAGACATATACATAGAAATGCAGCCTACTAGGAGGAAGGTTACTCCCATGTGGCTCTGGGAGAGATCTGAAGATCTAAAGAATCCTGCACGTCAGTTAAATCAGCTTTTGCAGTCTGTTAATCCATATTTTGTAAAGAAAACTCCTTTCTTGCCTACCATCAGTATCTTGGTGTTTTCACAGACACACAGCCCTTTAGAAGCAGGATGTGGGAATTCTGTTTTCCTCTGATATTCTATGAAAATGAGCCTACAGGGACATAGGAGGGAGGTGCAGGGGCAGAGATGCTGCCACACAGAACTGTCACTCCACAGTTTCCCTTCTCATTGCACCTCTTATACAATCTCCCTGTGTTTGTAAAAAGTGTAAGAGAGGTTGCAGGCACAGTGAGCAATATGGTACCTGTGTGCTGGCCACGGGAAGTCAGAGTGGTAGTGAGGAGGAGTGTCTGACGTTCCCACGGGGGATTTCCTGCCAATGTCAAGATCGGAGTCTGGGAGCCATCTGCCAGATTTGCTTCATCAGGCAACAGCTCCTGGTGTATTGACATCATGCTGTGGTTTTCCACTGCAGGATTTGCCAGAGCCTGTGTTGAAGATGAGGCAGGCACCACACTTAGCACAAAAGAGCAGCAGACAGCTTGCTCCCTGCCTACGTCCGTACTGCGCTGTGCTGTTTGTTATGTGGCCTGTTCTCATCTCTCTGCACCATTCACCAAGTTCTACTCTCCTAATCCTGCTCTTGTCGCCGTGAGCAACACCAGACAGATTTTCCCTATTGCACTTGGTCTTCACGTTTCCTTTTCACACCAGGTCTTTTTCACAGCCTCCCACTCACTTTTCTGCAGACTAACATTTTATCCCTCCCACCTGCTGGTGCTGTTTGTTCATGCAGGAGGTGGATGCTGGCTTGGCTGTAGCGCTATGACTACAGCCAGGCTGTAGTACCGGCTCCACCAGCTCTCCTTCTTCCCAAGAAATGGAGGGCAGGAGGCAATGGGCTCCTTGTCTCCTGCAAACCACCTCAAGGGCCCTCACAGCAGGGTGGGGAAGGGTGGGGAAGGCTGGGCAGAAAGGCAGAGCTTCAGGCCACCAAGCTATTCCCATTCAGTGAGATTGGCAATATGCAGAGACAAACCAGAGACATACTAGGGAGCAATTAATGACCAGGTTCATTAGCTGTTGACACAGCTGACAAAGCTAATGAGCATGGGAATAGAACTCACAGCTGTGCTTGTGGTGATTACAGGTTGGGGTAATCTGGTTGTCCCCTGGCCAGGAGGAAAGCCCCAGTTCATTGACTGCACCAGGGCCATGCCATTGGCTGTACCCTGATAGCCTCCAGGTGCTCCAAGTAACCCAAGACTGCAACAGCCTCCCCAGCTCACACACCAGTTCTGGAAGGATGAGTTTGCTCTTTTCTCACCATTGTCTGAGGCTGTACCTGAAGCAAGGGAACCAAAACTTGCCCCATTTTCCACCTTATGTCCTTTAGTCCCCCTCAAAAGGAGGGTCAAAGGAGAAACTCCCCATTTACGCTTTAGGCAGGTGTAATCTGATAGCTCTTGTTCAGCATGAAGAAAGGTGTGGGTCACCATAACCTTTAGCCTTGCAAACACAGCAGTGTTGTTCCTTGTAACACAGCTACCTGCTTTGTGTTAAACTAACACCACAGGCCTTGAGTCGCTGCACTTGTCAGACTTTGCTTGGACTTGTCCTGTCCTGTCTGGGGTTTTGTTTTAGCTTCTTTGTAACAGCAATTAGCCAGCAATGATGTGCTATTACCTATTTTGTTTAATATTGTTTAACCTCCCTATATTGTTTAACTTTTTCCTTAGCTTTATACAATTATATGATATAAAATTTACACAATGCTACACATATAGATATTTCTGTAACTAGGAGATATTAATAAGTTGTTATTCTGCATAGAGTGAACCATCTATGGCCCTAGAATGAAAAATGAAGGAGTACAGGCATGGCAGGAAGATAGCAGGGGACCTGAGAGCACAGGCACAGGATGATGCTTGAGGCCTCAGGGCTATAAACAGCTCACCAGTGCTGTTTTACTGGTCATCAAATGATTGCAGCATTGGGAGCTGGGTAAAACCACTTTAGGGGACAAATAAGAGAACAGAGTTTGAGTACCTAGTGTATGTAAAACACAGCACAGGTAGCAAACTCATGTTTAATGTGGACCTGTGAACCAGTGAAGGAAGGGCAAAAAATAAAACAAGCAAGCAAATGTAAAACAGCAGACACAGAGCACAGAGGTTGCACCCACTACTCTCGTATTCCTCCTGTCAAGAATGCAGGACGTGGCCGTTCTGCCATCCTCTTCCTGTTGGGATGAAGCCATCAACCTGAGGAATCAGTGAAGCAGAGAAAGGGTGAAGCATAACACCAGAGAATGGGGAAGATACTATAAAGTTTGTGTACATTAATTTTAACTATACGTTATCTGAACTGTAAGTCTTAGTATTGTAACCAGACTAATAATTCTTGTGTAAGACTGTTAAGATTTTAAATATACTGCTGATAAATTCTCATCTTTGCATACAAGGCAGGGGTTTTTTTTCACCATAACAAGATTTTGAGTATAAGAAATCGGTGGGAATTCAAGCCACCTACTCTGTTGTGTGGATGCTAAAAAAACTGGTAATATCAGCGAGTCCCTGCACACCTGGATAGAGCCAAACAACAGAACAGCCCTATTGCCTTCTTGCTTCCTATATGCAATATGAAAGTATCCTATATAGTGCAAGACAATCTCTGAAATTAGTGGATATGGAGCCCCAGCCTTTTGTGAAGAGACAGTGCTGCCAGACAACACAGCACTTCACTGAGACTGAAGGTGGCGGCTGTTGCAGGCCACAGATGTGAACCAGCATGACTAATATCTCACTTGCTCTCTGTCATTGGATGTCAAAGATACTCAGCAAGACCCCAGGGCTGGGGAAAATGGGATGTCTGCAACTGTCTGCAGCTTCTCTTCCCTCTGCCAAATGACACCTGAAGGGCTGACACACCACATGCAATGATGTATCAATGACAACAGACCTGTCCAACTCATCTCTTTGGCAAAAAGCTAGGGCAGCACTCCCAGGGTGCACCAAGGCTGTGGTGCCAAAATCCCCATTTCAGCAGTAAGTCAGACCATGCCAACACACGCAGGGAAGCAGAGAACATGGTGTACACAGCACAGCACCCCAGCTGTGGGAGGATGATCCTGGAGGTTACCAAGAAAGGAAGGGGAGCAGAAGACCATGAAACATGCAAGAGAGTCACATGTGGTCACATGCTGGGTCCAGAAAGGGAGTGGGTAAGCTGCCCTGTATGACAGCTTTTATTTGGAGTAGATGGGTTTATACAAAAGGCAGTGTTTTAGCATAGACCCATAGCTCAGGGACCTTCTGGGTGACCACTTCAGAGCTAACAGTCTCTCCTCTGCTCTGTTGAGGTGCTCAGAGGAGATCTGTCCCATGGATGGTATTTCAAGCTCCTTTGTTAGGCTGGAAATCAAGGAAGGCAGTACCACAGGCATCACTATGATTCCTTTTTCTTTGCCTCCTTATCTTATCTGATATACTGATAATCTGTTATTCAGTCACTAGATATTTAGAAACTTGACCAAAAGTACCTTTTTTAAAAAAAAAATTTCTTGGATAGCCATAAGAAATAAGATTTCATCATTATTTATTCTGTCTTATCTTCTGTAACTGAGCCAGTCAGCTACAGATTAGTGGAAGGCGTCAGCATGCCTTTACTCGCGACAAGGGACAGCAGCTCACCAAGAGGAGGTGAAATCACAACTAAAAACTCTAGTAGGTTGCTTTCTTCATGGTTACATGGGAAAAATATTTGAAAACAGATCTTCTCAACTCTAAATGCTGTGACTGTCCCTCTGCAACAGCTATGCAGAAGTTGCTGTGGCAAAACCCCTGTGTGCTCATGCAGGTGTGTCAAAATCACCACTCCCAGAACACCCAGCCTCTAACCAGAACTGACACTGAAACATACAGGTGGTGGAGCACTGATGACAGCCAGTATCTTTAAGGACAGCTTGTTGCAGACCAGGTGTGGATTATTGGTTATAGGAGACCAGCGTGAGAATCTGGTTGTGTTCATGATTTCTCTGCAGGCAATCAGTGTGTAAGAATTTTAAGGCACAGCTTGATCTAGTTCTATCCATTATTTCATATTGCTAGGTTTGCTATGGATTTTTATAGAGAGAAGCTATTTACCTGCTAAACCATGCAGCTGTGAGATTATCAGACTACATATACGTAGTGTGTTGAAATAGCTGGCTTCAAAGCAAGGCAGATAACTCTTTAACTAACATAACAGGTTTGGCCACAGGTAAAAGTCTAGCATGACTTAATCCTTGTAAACCAGCCAAAACTTTAACAAAATCTTTAGCAATATATACTAGAGGGATGTATTGTTCATGTATTTTCAAAATATATCCTGAATTCCTCATACAATAGTGAAGAGAAGATAAACTTCTGGAGTGGCTTTACACTGTAAATGAGCTCAGTCTGTCATGCTGGGCAGTGAGGGTGATGCCATCCCATGTAGCCCACCAGCATTAATCAGAGAAGCCTGGTTGACTCAGCAGTCTTCCCAAACAGGTAGCTCTCATATTCATTTTTCTTTGTGAAGTGGGATTCCTCTGGTCACGGAAGAAAAACTTTCTAATTATTCCAGATTTTAGTGAAATACAAATCCAAAAGTCAAGAAGCAAAGGATGTGTTTAATCTGGCAGCTGCAGAAAAGCTCAGCTTCTCTGGTTAGCACAAGGAGTTAGCTTGGTCTACTTCTGCCCAGGACAGCAGGACTGGTGATTCAGGGGTCAAGCCTGGCTACATGTGAGGTCATCTAGGTTAAGAAACTGGGAGCATCCCTATGGTGAGGGTTCAGGATTAACAGGAGTTTGGGTGGAAGGAGCCACAGGGTTGAAGCTCCCAGCCTCACTGCCAAGCAGAAAGCCACTGACCATGATGCAAGAACCCCAGTATCATTTGCCCCCTGCCCGTGGCTATGTTGTCCTCCCCCAGGTAGCACAGACAGGGATGGCAGGGGAAAGGAGAGACTTCCATGAAGCTGGAAGTCTGAAGCCAGGAGTATAAGTGTATTTGCTGCCACATTCAGAGGCATGACCTCTCCTGTATAAGAACTACCAACTACCTTTAACCTGATATGAGCAAACCCCACATTCTTAGGATATGACAATTGTGAATTGCAGAATCAAAACCAGACGCTTCAACACAGCACATTTAATTTCAGCCTAGTTCTGACTACCATGTATATCATACTGTAACCAACACAGGTTACATTTACCAATACAAGGCATATCTCAAATGCTTCACTAAGTACATCAAGAAGAGGCAAGATGCATTACTGTAGAGATTACAGAAGGAACAGTGGGTTTTAGGACTCTCCTTCTTCCTGTCTGCTCCCCTCAACCACTGAGCAGGTCCTGCCAGCTCTGCACCTGTTTGACTGATGTCCTGGCATTTATTTATATTCAGTGTCATTGTATTTCTTTCTCACAGATGCATTCACACACAAATGCACATGCAAACACACACTCATCTTTGTTGTACGTTTTGGGGTCACAGAAGTGTTAGCCACTATTATTATAATTAAACCAAATTACTTTATAAGAGATTGTGTCTAAGACACTCTGAATGCACAGCAAAGATTCTGTAAGAAAATGCTTTGCTAGCTTATATCTTTGCTTCCCAGTCTCAGGGTATTTTTAAGATAACCCTCATGTTTGCACTGCAGTGAGCATGCTGACCTTGCATACTTCTTCCACCCCCATGCTCTATTGCTTGATTTAAAACTGGAAGATAAAACTCTGGGCAGACTCCATTGCACAGCTTATTTTTCTTCTCAGCAGAACTGAAAAAGAGAAGAGACATTTATATTTCATGAGTTCTTAGGACTAAATTTACATCCTGGCTTCAACTTTTACTTTTGCTACCTCATCAGTTAGAGCTTGTCTGCTTGCAGGCTTCTAGATCACACTGCAGACTGGCCTCAACGCCTGCATCTATCACATCTACTTGAAACAAGTATTCTGTTATAAACATAAACTGCAGCATGTGCACAACTAATGACTAAACTGGTCCTTGCCTAAGTAAGGAGTTAAAACCACATCCTGCTCAGTAAAGTAATAGTTATGTCACATATGTTATACAACTGCTTCGTATGGTGAGTGTTCATGTCACTTCCCCTGAGCAGCACAAGCTGTACTGCTATAGACATAGCTGTATCAGTGTAATTGCTCTTACAGGGTGTCTCTCACTTGCTCAACTATCAGAGAACTCAAAAGCCATCACACCATGGCTGGTCTAAGCATGCTGAGGGTAAGAGCTACTCTGGAAGTCAGGTTAAGTATGGGAGTCCCACAGACACAGGGTGGGCAATAAATCTGCTCCTGTGGTGCTAGCTAGCAGTGGAAGCTTTGAGTTTTGCAAGGCTTCACATGTTAAATTTTGGTCAAAAAGGCAGAAACAGTTGCACTGATTTCCAGAAATTATATTTAATGAACAATTCCACATTTACATTAAAATGGCTTGCACACAAGAACAAGATTCTGCTATGATCTACAGCAATAGTTCAAAGCAACACGGTTCTAGAGTGAAAATGTCCTTTCTGTACAGAAACTTTTGTTCTTGAATAAGACATCCTTTTAAGTTTGTCACCTAGCAAAGAGTTAAGCTCAACCAAGAAGTCAGTTTTAAGTTGGAATGAAAGTCCACATAAGAATTTAGGGTAGTAACATTTTCCCATCACAGTTCTCCTGCATTATTTCCTCATGTAGACAGACCTATGTCAGTTAAATTTTACTGACAATGATAAAACATGTCCACACTAAAAAGATTAATTTTCCTCTCTTTATTATTGTAATGGTCTGTATGTTACAGGTTTCTTTCTGCCGATGAAAAACATCAGTTCTCATTTTCATGTTGTCTTTAGTGCTTCTGATGTGCCTGCTCATGGACATCCCTCTTCTGTAGCCCATCGTGTTACACATTACCTGGGAGGTACATTTCGATCTGACACACAATAACAGGAGTCTGAGCACCTGAGCACATTGTCATATACAGTCCACTTTGTTCACATGCAAGTCTACGAAGGAGCTGAAAGCTGACATCTGGAGCATGTTAGAAGCAAAGACGTACACAGAAGCATTTACGTATACAGTTCAACCTGTGTAGAGTACAGACAAGGAGGATCATCAATGGGTCTGACATACTACAAGCATCAAAGTAGGCCCAATGACTATACTGTCACTATATAAAGGGACTGCAGATTATCTTTTTCCAAGCTTAGATCTTCCAATGTGTATTATGGATAAGATGTGGCTAAGCTATAATATTATTAAGGTCAAGCTGAAGAGGAGTTTGGGTAGCAAGTGTATGAACCATGATGGTAAAGACTGAAGTTTTTTCTCAAGCATGCTCTTGATACAGTCCTCAATTTCATGCTATTACTGCACTGGTGTTCACAAGAGCACTAGTTTCCCTATTGGACAGAGAGAGCATATTCTTGTTAAATATAGACACTTGCTTGATAAAATGTAGTAGAAATATCATATTTAACCTACATTTATCTTCTACTAAATAGAAATGTCGGCTGACAAGAAGTCTGACCACAGGACAGGCTGTCCTTTAGAAGGGCAATGACTGGAACTTGAAGACACAACTGCTCACTGAATAAGAATGGGTGGTGACTTGTAATTTAAGCCTCCTGTCAACACAAATGCTTCCATGCTCATTACAGTGCCAAAAAGAAAAATGAATACCCCCATCAAAGGCAAATTATATGATGCAAAAATCTCACATTCATTCTATAATCAGATGCTGACCAAGGTTACCATCATTCAGTATGGAGTGACTTCAGTGGGATCCAAAAACTGTTTCATTATAGAAGGAGCAAAATAGGTGCTTTCAATCAAAAATTACTGAGAAGGAACAACCAAAGATACTAGATGAGGCCTTCTGGGAGGTAAGAAGGGTGTCTTCAATGTGTTCAGTGACTTATCCTGATCTGGCCACAGATGCAGGAAGTTTCTGAAGTAAGACTGCTCCTATGCTCGAGACATCACTCTTTAAAGCAATATATAAAGCACTGTATTACAGGCTTTTAAATGCTTCAGTTAAGCAGAAAACCCTGACTATAGAAGACTGGGAATCTTTCCTAGAAAAGGCATATAGAGCAGTGCTGCTACGGTGCTTATGGCTGTAGCACAGAAATGTAACCTACAGCTTAATCTTCACAAGAGGCCCTGACAGTCAAGGTGCTTTAAGCTAGCCCATGGTCCACAACCTGTGGGAACACAAGTGAGTCAGCATCCAAAGAGAATGCATTGCCAGTTACAATCACGTGGCAAAATGCTGTCACTAGCCAAGTAACAGACCTTGGATGGCCAGTTATGCTTCATGGAGTGATGAAATCTTGAGCTAGGTTTTGAGTACCTCCAAGGACAGTTCCTATATCTGAGCACTGTTCAGTAAAGTCTCAGCTTCCTGTTACCTTAATTGCCTTCATTTTCTTCTCCCCTCCTTCCAGTTGTCCTATCAACATCTAAGTGTGGATACTTACATAAGAACTGCTCAGCATGAATATATCTCACTACTCTTTGTTATTCAGCAAGTGAATATTAAGGTTTCATTTACCTCAAACACACTGATAGGTCTAACTTACTAGTAAAAGAATAATATGCGAAGGAAAACCTATGCACCATTTTTTATATATGTAGTTATCTGTCCTACAGACTCAAGGAAACTTGGTTTTCAAAGCTGCTCTGGTGTGGATTCTCTATGTCTATCAAAGACAAGCTCATCAGTTCTCCCACAGTGCAGGCTGTGAGAATGTCTCCATCCTAGATCAGGTTATTCAAATTCATTAAATTTCTGTGAATTCAGTATGTTTCAGACCTTTATGGTGTTGTCAGATTGGATGCAAAAAAGAGACTACTTTCAAAATATATAAAATGGAATGGAGAGAAGGACAGAGAAACAGAGAAAGATTAACCTGAATTTCCTTAAAAAATATAGCTGGAAATTCACTGAGTCAGAGTTGCAAAGCTGAATAACACTTCAGTTAGAAAATATCAGGAACTGGGAAGAGCAACCAAAAGCTGTAGTGGTCTAAAGAAAACCTCTCAAAAGAACTATAAATTTTTCTCCTGGTTCCCATCAGGACTGAAAGACATTCATGCATTTTTTCCATTTTCCAAACAACTTTTCTAATATAAATGTTATTCTCACTAGCATTGTACATGCATGCCTAAAAAATTCCATTTCGAAGATCAGTACGGTTGCTAGGTGACATTAGCACTTAAAACAAGTAAATGAATAATTAACACCTCACATCCGGCACTGTCCAAATATTAAATGCAATATCCTTATAAAGAATATTGCATAAAGAAAAATATATTTGAGTCCCCACACAGCTCATAGACAAGGGTCGCTGTCCATTTAACTATTTCACAGTCTAAATATTTTCCTTATGTGAAAGAAACAGTGGAAATATGATTTTCAACTGATAGTGCACTTTTAGTATTATGTGTCTATTTCTTGAAAATTAATATTATGTATGATCAAGTGATAGTCATAAGTATACAGTGTCTCTGGACTGATCATTATGAATGTCTCTTGTATATAGCAATAAATGTGTAATTTATTATGCTTTTAACTCAAATTGACAAGAACTATGATGTTGCCATATGACAGTTTCATATGGTATTCGAAGAAAATGTTCATGTCTTCTTAAAGATTTATCTGCCTTTCCCTCTCCACTTTACTTTTATTGTTTTCTGGTAAACTTAGATATTGTCTTTAAAAACCTCAATAAGGGAGTGGTCCCAAGACCACCAGCATGCAGAAATGAACAGAAGGACAGATATTGATTTGTTTCATTGAAGACCAGGTAAGGCACTGAAGCAGTTTAAACAAAGAGATTAAGTCCTGTGTGAAAATTAACCCCTGCTTAAATACTTTGTGAAAGCACAGCCAGGCAGATACATACTTTCTCTAGGAAGAAGAGTTGCTTTTGAATACCCACCACATGCATCCTACAGGAAACCCACACACTCAAGCCATGAGAACTAGTACCAGACCTGTATAGCAGGTTACCATATTGATATCCATGTTTAAAAGGAAAAAGCCAAATTAACAACAAACCCCAACCCCACAATGCAGAGCTTTTTGCCAGACACTCTGGGCAATGTGGATAACACCAGCATGCACTCATTTGGTACTTAGTAAAGCTCAGCACATTTCATAAGTGCAGGAGGGCATCTTTTGCTTGTCTTTTACAGAGGCCAAAGTGCAAAGATTTCTTCATTACATCAAGTAATTGCTTCAGGCCAGACATTCAAAGACTGCAAGTCACAGGAACTCGATTATCACAGCAGTAAGGAGATGAATGTATAGTGCATGTAAACATGGAATATGGATAATGAATAGTTGGAAAATACCACATATGCCAAGTTCAGGTGTTCAGAAATCAGTGATGTCAATATTTTTGCCACTTTGAAGATGCAGCAATAACTTATTTTCCCCTTAGATATACCAGTCTCTTAGACACTTTGTAATTCCTTCCTTTAAATTTTTTTCGGGAATTTAAAATAGAAATACACTTGCATTTCACATCTGCTGCAGAAACTTTGAGATGTCCTCCCAGGAGAAGAGAAGCATCTTCCAATACTGATTTTTAGAGTTTGTGTCTCCTGCTTAAGTCCTGCATCACAATACAAATTCAGTAAGACACAGAGAAGGGCAGATGTCCAAACACAAAAAATTCTTCTTCCCATCAGAGAAATAAAGGTTCTGATGACACCTGCTGGCTCCACAGGGACTAGGCAAACACCAAGCACCCCCTGCTGCAGCTCTTGAATTCTTGTATGTAAAAATGCCAGCCAACTAAATTATTAAGAATGAAAATGTTGCTTTGCTGTGAGTCAGAGAATCACAGGAAACAAGCCTGGGAGTGACTTTAAAAGGTCATTTACTCCATTCCCTGGAATAAAGAAGGATTCATGCTACTTCCATCACACCTCATGGATGATTGTTTTACCTGTTAGTGAAAACTGGTAGTATTTCTCTGGACACACTATTACAGTGTTTCATCATTTTTGCATTCCCCATAAAAGCTTCCATAGTAAAATGTCCTATTAACAGACAACTGTAATTTTATCTGTGTGTTCAAGGACAATTATACAGCGCTTGACTGTGAAGCTGCAGATAAAGGAGACACTTCAACCGTATGTTATGAAATACTACAGCTTTACTGCTTTGTCCGTCTTGTACAGTAATGCACCCATCCCACTCCAGGTGAGATGCAGGAATACACACCTTCCAAAGATGTTTTCACTACAGGAAACCTCCCCCGTGAACAATTGCATAGGCCTAGTGCACTACAGAAAAGGAGTAGGGCTTACAAACAGTATAGATGAGGTACCATCAGGGTGTTTGTCTCCAGCTGATTTCAGTTATAATGTGCACTCTCAAGAGTGGGAGAAGCAGCACCCACCTTGATGAATCATCTCATTGACCAACTAAGTATGATCAAGAGACTGTATAAAGAATTGTTTTATAACTGTTAGAGCATGTTAGTTTATATGCTATGATTCATTTCACAGTGAGGATTCAGAAGAAATACAGATCCTTGAAAATCATCTCTGTGTATCTCCTGGTACACTGGTATTTTGTTTAGCCTAAGAAATGTGGAAGAGGTTAGATCACATTCAGCCCAAATATTTTGTTGCATTAACACTTTTTACTTTTATCCTTCTCATTAGACTCCAGCCTGGAAAGTATTTCTGACTGATCTTAACTAGCCCCATCAAGACAGATTTAAATATCCTGTGTCTGTCCTTGAGAAACCAAATGGGTTGCCACTAGCTGGGGACAGAAATTTGCAGGGCCTTGAGTGAAATGTATCTATTTGGTTACTACCTTGTTTGAGCAAGGCAAGAAACTCAGTTCCAAAAATCTCTTACTGGAAACATGGTACTAATACTCTTAACCAAACCACCAGTTTATCTTCCCAGAACCTGATCTCTCAGTACTGTAATCATTATATCTCATAGCCCACAGCTGAAGCTCAGCTAAGTTAGAAACATTGCTAAAAGGGAGCATGGCATGTGAAACAGAGGCATTAACTAAGCAAGCATTATTGCTGTACCAAGGAGTTTGCAACTGGAATGAACCAGTTAGAGCAGGGAACCTAAGCCCTAAACAACAAAATATTATGAGGACTAGTTGCTCCACAGTCATAGAAGGTTTCCAGAACCAGACCAGGGAAAGTAAGAGGAAAAGCAGCCACTGAAGCAGGTTATGTGTCCAGCCCCACAAGAAGAACTGCAAAGGGATGAAACAGGCTTGTAACAGAAATTCTCTGAATATTTGGAACAAGCAGCCAAGCCTGCCTCTGCAGTATTTGACCCTGGGTACTCAAGAGTTATGGGGCCTTTGACAGACAGATTGGTGAGAATCTGGACTACATAACTGCTGCCAAGTTCTGCAGAATGGTATATGCATCTAAAACCAGTAGTCTATTAGAGAACAGACAGACTTTAGTTCAACTGCTGCCAGATCAGTTGTCTTTTGCCTAGCCTCAGCACTGTGGTGGCAAAAGCTCCCAGCAGAGATGCAATTGGGCAGCAATGCATGTGTATTACTCTTGCTTGTTCTGGTCTCAAGGGCAGTTTTGTCTTAAACTGTGGAAAAGTGCAACTTATCCAGTGTCACATACTGTCAATCCCCTCCCAGTAAAGCACTCTGTGAATATGTATAGTTTGGCAGACTGTTACCTATATGCTGTGTTCTACTGTTCAGAAAGCTCTGCTGAATCCAAGGAGTGATTGACAATATAAATAGTATTCAGTGGGAGGAATATGTTACTCCCAGTAGTGTGTGGAAGATACTCTCAGCAAGGTGTTACCCAGCGTGAAAAACTAGCAAGGGCTTTATGAGTAACTAGAGAGGAAGTCAGTTCCATCAGATCTCTGTACACAGCCAATACATCTCATAGCAGCCTCCTTTTTGTTCCAGACAAAACTGGATTGATGTGGTTTTTTATGGTACCAGTCTCCAAAAGATGTACAGACTCAGAAGCACATTGCAGTAATGCAGCTTTGTTCAACAATATTGGATGCAAATTTCATGTAATGAGAAGACATTTGAATTTCAAATCTAACTGAATTAATCCCACATAAATATAAACTAGGAAGTAAAAAAAAAAAAAAAAGTTCAGTCATCCGGACAGGGAATTGAAGCTCTGGAGTCACTGGGGCATTCACGGTGGAGCTTTTTATGTTTAGGTAATATACTGCATGATGTTGGGGCTGAGTCTTCACTCAGTAACCCCATCTTATGTTCCTGTCTTCTTTAATACAATACCTAAGCTTGGAGCCTGTTATGACTGGGACTGTTTCTAAAAGGAAAAATATTTTAAAAGAATTTAAACTAAGGAAAAATTTACATACCTCTAAACCTTCGTGACCCCTCTGTTGAACTTAAGAGCATAAAACCCACAAATGCCCTCCAATAGCATGTCCTTGCAACATAGATATAAACCTGGTCAGACCATGGAGGGGCTGTGTTCAGGTCTTAAGCACTTTCTAATCTGATATTGCACTTTGTAAGCAAACTCTTTATCACTTTTACAGAATTAATCCTTATCAGCAATGTCTTTTTGCATGGAGTCCTGGATTCCCAGTACCTTCATGGCCTTTCTAAAATTTCATCCTTTTCTCTGACAATGCCTCCACTTAAACTGCAAATTTTTTTTCAGTTCAGGTGAAAAATAGATATTAGTCCCTTATCTCAAGGTCAAATTCTTTTTCTTTTACAATCCAAATCAGAAAGAAATGTTTTGTTTCATTTGGGAGAATTTAAAAAAATAATTTAGGAGCATGAGGGGAAGATAGGGAGTTTCATGTTTACATTTTATTTGGCATTATGCCAGTGATCAAAATAATGAAGAGTTGAGATTACACACACGCTACAGAAATTGCTGAGTAAACTGCCTGTCTTAAAGAATGTGCCTTGCCCAATTAATAATGCTTCAAGACCCCAAACCAGCCTGAAAAATCTGTCCAAGAAAAAACAGTTGAAAATTTATTCTTACTTCCCATAGCTCTGTATAACTTTTGCAGGAGTATCAGCTTCCCTCATTTTGTCTTTTATAGGAGAAATATCACTCAGTGCTTATCAGTCAGTCAATTTTGACACAATAATATCACTGAAGAGCTGGCATGCTCTTCAAACAGGGAATGGAGCCCTGATCTCTCCTCTAAATGTAATGGATGAATTGCAGGACAAGGGCACTGACAACACCCCCAAAAATGTTCTGTACCTTCTTCCTCCCTCCCTTGTGTTCACCCCTGCCTTGGTGAATAGTGACCTAGTATTTAACAAAAGTGGGTATTTTAAGCAGGATTGGATACTTCTTCACCCCTCAGAGCCTGCCTGTAAAATAATTCTTATGGGCAATTGGATGGACGGGGCGAAATCCTGCTGGGGTGCTGAAGGGGCTGGATGCAAAGAGTTTACTGTTCTCTTGTTTCTCATAAAATATATAACATATTTACTGGAATAAAACCTCCCTCATTATGCCATTTATGGGAAACACAACATGCAGTGTTTACAATGCAGTTAATTTATAACAGGCAAAACCAGATTATTACTCTTTGGAAGAGCAAATATTTGTTGAAAAACCTCTATATGGGACATCTTCATCTCATTTTTAAATGCAGTTGATTGAGAAAAGGAACAGAGGAGCTACCTAATAGGTAAGAAAAAATTTATATGAACAATTTAGACTGTAAAGGGAAGGATTATTGTATTTTTTAATATAGATATGTAATTATATACATTTATCAGCTATTTTCTAGATGTGATGTTTTAAATGGTTCTAACTCTAATTTGCATTCTAATATATTTTACTTTTGTTCTAATGCCTTTAGAAGAAAAATTCACTTGAGCAAGAAACTTCTTTCTTTGATGCCTGAGACTTGTAGAAACAAGTACTTTTTAAAGTGGAAGGAATGTTAACTTTGCTTTAACATTTACATGTTTATTAATGAACTGTCTACTCCTTGCATAAAGTGAGTTCTCTACAATTAGCAATTAGCAATAAGCTTTACTCAGGTCTAAAAATAGAGGTCTATCATGTACAAAAATATCACTTTATTGTTTCCAGGACTGTTTTTCCTAGTCCTAGAGGATATGCTTTATTTCTAAGCGTTATTAAAGGTGAATGATAAAGCCACTGTAATGTGAAATTTTTGCAATGCCACATTTTCAGGGAATGCTCAGTGTAATTGTGAGGTTCTTATTTCTATGATGCTTGTAACACCCAAATCAGCAGCATTTGTGTATCCCTGAGGATGCAGGACTCTTTTCTTGAGCACTGAATGGTCTGGGATGTGCCTGTAAACAAGGACTTCTGCACTTGCCCCATTCTCTCAGTCTGATACAGGTTTGTGTTAGGAAGACAGTTCACTGCTTTCCCCATTCACTATCTCACCTCCTGTGGGGAATCTGGTGGCCCAACTGAGCCAAGAACAGTCCCAGACGTCTCAAAGAGAGACTCAATGGTGACATCTACCAAACATAGCACTGTCAGATGTCACACAGGAATTGCAGTATCCCCAGAAAAGACAGGGAAAAGCTGGTGCTTTGCAATGTCTAATGAGCAGTTAGGTCTGATGCTCTTTTAGAGGGCCAGCTGCTATTGTAGCCCTTTCTCTGTGACTGAATATGATCAAAAGACAAATTTTCCAATCCCTGTCTCTTTGCTAGAGCTGACTCTACACTGTTCAAGGATACCTCTTTGAAGTAGAGATGATTCCCAAGGGAAAGGACCTCCTTCTTTGTTGCAAGGGTAGGCACAGCATTGTGGCAGGAAAAGTCCCTGGGTGCCTGTGCTACTTCCTATGCCTTATGTATTGACCTATGCCTGTGCCTACTACACAGGCATACGTCAATACATAAGGAGCAGAAATGCCTGGCAGTTACTCTAATAGCTCTTAACAGCACTGCTTGCAGTTCATCAGGGAAGAGGGAGTACCCTAACCCTGCAGAAGACAAGTGCACCATTTGGCCAGCAAGGCAGCAGCTGAAGTCAAGTCATCTCCTTTGCTATTCCAGTCCTGCAGAATCCAGACACTGGGAATCTTATTGAAAATAAAGCAAAAGTTAATGGGAAATAAAGTATTCACAATCACAGTACACTACGTATTTCACTCTGTTCTCTGGCTGCCATGCACTTGAGAAGGAGGTATAACATTCCAGACTTCAGTGCCTCCTGATTAAGTCATTACAGCCTATCTGTGTTACACCAAGTACAGAACGTGACCTATTATGTCAAAGGAAAGTAACACAACACCTGACTGCCAAACCCACTCTTGTGACTTGGCACCAAAATGTCTCAGTACTCATATCAACATAACTTTTCAGGATTAACTCCCATAGCCTGAATCAGGCAACTGAAATTCAGCTGAACCCTGAATATAACCAGCTTTCCCCAAATCACAAATTATACAATGATGGTAATTTGCCATTACAGTTCCTTAACTGAAGAGGAATAGCTAATAGTTGCCATGTGTTTTCTAGACTGTTAAATGACTTGCTACTTCAACAATGGGCCATATAATCCATCTCATTTATTCATTTACATGCCCTGCTATACAAAAGGATTGTCTGCAGGCTTGGTGAACATCCTGTTTTAATTTGTAATGGAAAATATCTCTCTGAAGCTTACGGCCATTCACAGTTTTTCCATAATGTGCAAATTAACACTGCTGTGTGCGGGAGAAATTTATTTATTGCTTTCATGGAAAGATGAATGATAAGCATATTTGCATTTTATGCTTGAAAAGTGCATTTACATGTGCAAATTGACACATGCAGTATCTGTTGCTAGAGTTTGCCTGAGCCCTTCTGTAAGATTCTCCAATCATTTTGTTGTACAAATGAGAGATCCTGTACTAACTTTTCTCAGAAATTGTAACTTGTGTAATATAGTGTTAAGCATAGAATAACTGCTTCATCCTTATGCTATTTGACACTGAAACATGGTATTTTCAGAGAGCAGATTGCACTGACAAACCTGCTTCAGCATTTTCTGGACAGTGAAGAAAAGAGAACAGGGAATCCTATGGCATGTGATCAGGAGAATGATCTGAATGGAGTAATAAACAACCTATAGCAGAAGGATGAAAAATGAAACAAAATTATGAAAGGCGAGCATGTAATTTCCACCACATGCTATCTAGCATTCTTGTGGTTATAAATGACGTCAATTTCACAGAAGTGAAAGCTGCAACGCAAGTCCAACAAGCCAATTTTTCATCTTTGAGCTGCATATTGTACTTGAAATGGGTTTAATTTTATATAGGAGTAACAAGTTAGCAAGGGAAAATCAGTGCAATACTTCTGATGTGAACCACCAATATCAGAAGATTGAGGTATTTTTTCTGGATTGACACAATGATGTTGGAAACTTCTCTCTTTCTCTGATTTAAATTTGACCTCTCAGATAGGATCCATATCTCAGGTTTAGAGTATATACACTGAAGATGCAGAAAGACCACCTCACTACAGGGTTGTCAAGCACTGCAACAGGCTGCCTAGGGAAGTGGTGGAATCACCATCTCTACGGGTCTTTAAAAGACATGCAGATGTAGTGCTGAGGGACATGGTTTAGTGGTGACTTGGCATTGCTGGGATAACGGTTGGATGTGATGATCACAAAGGTCTCTTCCAACCAAAATAATTCTATGATTCTATGATTTTGTATCTCTGAACTTTTGCATTAAGAATAGAAGAACAAATTAAAAAGTCATTGTGTTGTGCTCGCTCTTTTCTTTCTTCCTTTCCTTTCCTTTCCTTTCCTTTCCTTTCCTTTCCTTTCCTTTCCTTTCCTTTCCTTTCCTTTCC
>JAAGNO010014698.1:56343-66693 GCA_033439905.1 Ceryle rudis
TTTCCTTTCCTTTCCTTTCCTTTCCTTTCCTTTCCTTTCCTTTCCTTTCCTTTCCTTTCCTTTCCTTTCCTTTCCCCAATTTCTTTACTAGAAAAAAAAAGGGAAAAAAAAAGGAGCTCATTACTGGATGTCAACATGAAAACAGGAATTTACTTACTTCTCATAAGTGAAATATGTGTGGAAATCATCAAGGCTGGCACCAAACCTAAAATTTCAAAGAAGGAAAAAGAGAATAATTTCTTGGAAGGAAATAAAAATGTCAGTACTGCTGAAGAGTGGCATCATCATAGAAATATCTCTAAGTCTTTTGAAGACCAAGGTCTCGAAGAGTTTACTCTTTACAACTTCACTGAAAAGACTGCAAATTTTGGATTTAATCTCTACAGAAAAATTGCAATGACACATGATAATAATGTAATAATCTCTCCCCTTTCTGTATCAACTCTCATGACTGCATATATGCTGGCAGCCAAAGGGGAAACACACAAACAGATAGTAAAAGGTCTAAACCTTCACGCTTTGAAGGACAGAGAGGATCGCCATTATTTGCCATCTTTGTTTAAACAACTGAAAGATAACATCACAATGAATGAAGAACTTCTCCTTATGCAAGGTACTCTTTCTTTTATTCAAAATGACTTCAGACTCAAGGAGTCTTTCCTCAATTTATCTAAGCAGTACTTTGATATGGAATTCCTGAGACTGGACTTTAAAAACTTTACACAGGCAAAATTTGTCATAAATCAAAACATTAACAAAAGGACCAAAGGAAAAATCCCAGAGCTTTTTGAAGAGCTTGACCGCCATAATAAACTGCTACTTGTGAACTACATTGTCTTTAAAGGTAACTGTTGTTATTATTTTGCAAAATTATTATTTATTAGAAGAATCAGGACTCTATCTTCAGTTACATTAGGGGAAATTTAAATGAATCCAGATGTCCTATTTTCTCTACTTCTCTATCTAGATTAACGTTATTATATTAGGGCTATTTAATACAAAATTATTTTTCATGACAGGGAACCACAATTCTTCTATGCTTTTTTCCATACAACAGTCCTAGAGAGATCAAAAAGCCCTGCAACAAACTATGTCAATCCACCTCAGAATGATCTCTCTTTATGACTAATAAGGATGTTTAATTTTCATTCACCAATTAAAATTAAAAAGCCTTAATCACATTAATCTTTTGAATGCTGGATACTGGGCATAAAATAATTTACTGATTTTACAAGTACACAAAATCCTGAAAACAAAAATAATACCTCTATTTCAGTCAATAATCTTTTTCCACAGAGGAACCAAAGTGCCTCATTATATTACCTTACAGGGTGAGGGAAAGAAATAGCTGTGATGGGTGGAGTTCTGTGGAGAAGTCCTCTACTGCCAAATCTCTTATGCTCCTTTTCCTGCTGTTGGGATCTTTCTGACCGCTGCCTTAGAAGATTGATAAGGCACTCCAAAAGGAGGTCCTGGCAATGACAGGGAGACGTAGCCCAGCCTTTACTCTGCAACAGCCATACTGAAGCCAGAAACACTCGATTAGGTAAAAAGCAAAGACAAAGGGATATAGCTACAGCTACAAAAGGGATGAGAGAAATGCTGTGCAGAGAACCCAGTCACAGCCAGTATTCCAGCCCAAAGCACTCAGTAGATGCCATCCATGGAAACCCCACTAAAATAAATGCACACATGAGAACAAAGAAAATCACCCCTCAGCCATATGGCCTCCCTACAGACAAAGTTTATTCTTTCTTATTTACAAAAGTAAAGTTTATCTAATGCCAAGGTTACTTTCCCTGGCAGAAGATCAGATAAAATAGATAAATGGCTGTGGCTACATTTGAAAGCAATGCTAGAGAGGAGGATGGAGCCAGGCTCTTCTCAGTCTCAACCAATGCTAGGACAAGGGGCAACAGGTGCAAGCTGGAACATAGGAGGTTCCACATAAACATGACAAAAGTCTTCTGCACAGTGAGGGTAACAGAACACTGGAAAGGGCTGCCCAGAGAGGCTGTGGGGTCTCCTTCTCTGAAGGCATTCAAAACCCACCTGGACGCATTCCTGTCTGACCTGATCTAGGTGATCCTGCTCCAGCCGGGGGATTGGACTAGATGATCTTTCGAGGTCCCTTTCAATCCCTAACATTCTGTGGTTCTGTGAGATCAGAATAATTAGTACAAAAGAGGTTGCATTCCAGTGCACCGCTGAATGTCCATCCGAACGATTGTATGATTAATTTAAAAACAGGATGTTGGACAGCTGGTAGAGAATTTCAGAGAAGGTGACATGTTAAAAAAGATGGATGCTCATATGGCATTCAAAAAGGATATCAGATCTGAATTTGACTGATAACTAATTACCCTAGAAAAATTTTTCCTTTCTTTCCCTGCAAATGAATTTATTTTGTGGATTACTTCCTTTTCCTGCTGTAAAAAATTTAAAGCACATACACTAAATATACTGCAATTGTTATCCACTTATCCCACACACAACTGACATCCACTTCAACTAGATACAGAAAATATGCTATGCTTTTTCTTTTGGAAAAAAAAGCTTTTATGAACATTTTTCTGATCAAGTCTGAATGCACATAATTATTTGTTTTCTTTCCTCAGGCAAGTGGGTCTATCCATTTAATTCCAAATTCACAGAAATGGAGACATTCCACATAAACAAATACAGAAGCGTACAGGTACCCATGATGTTCAAGTCAGATAAAGTTAATTTAACTTTTGATGAGAACTTAAGATGCACTGTGATAAAACTACCCTACAAAGGGAAAGCCCACATGCTCGTTGTCATCCCAGAAAAGGAGGGAGATTACATTCCACTTGAAGACCATTTGACTATGGAGCTTGTGGAGTACTGGCTTGGAAACATGAAAACCAGGTATTGCTTTGACACCCATTATTCTCAATGTCATTTATGTCTATTGCAGCAAAGCAGCAAAGCACAACAAAGATTACCTGGTCTTCCTAACCATTTTCTCATGCTGGCATCTGTATGCCATCGGTATCTACAGAATAGAGGTCCTTCAATGGCCTACCTACAGACCAAGTGGCATGTGGAAACTTCTACTCTGATCTGACAAGTCTGTGGCTCATCTCAGTTACACGTCTGTCTCTGAGGGTATAGTCAATGTAGCCCTTTCAAATTCTTCCATAGGCTTTCTCTCTCCTTAAATTTATCATTGCCAGGCAAAATGCGTAATAAATCCAGATACACAACATATTTACTAAACCTTTCCTACCAGTGGAAACACAGAGTAATGGATAAATTCAAATATGAAAATGTAAATTCAAATTATTCCCATGAAATGTAATTCCTGAAGTGACAATTCTTTTTACTGTTCAATAAAACAGTGCGTTGTCCTGGAATCAGGGCACTGTAAGTGCTGGTGAAGTATACACAAATTTACACAAAAAAGGGAATGATTTCTAGTATCTTTGGCAGCCAGTAGGTCAGAGATGATATTCCAGCCTAAACTATAGCACTCTTAAATATTTGCCCCTTCTCTTTCTGTGTAAAGTTTAATTCCTGAGTAGGGTGCACTTCAGCAGTCATCTACTATACAGTACAAGTTTTCATTAAACTTTTTTTTTTTTCCCCAAACAGAAAAGTGGATATTTCTTTTCCAAAGTTCAAATTAGAGCAAAAATACAAAATGAAGAAATTGCTTCATGCACTTGGAATTAAAAAACTTTTTACACATACAGCAGACCTTAGTCATCTGACAAATCAAGGATATGTAGCAGTTTCACAGGTAAGCCTTGTAAAATTATTTACTATTTGGATTATAATATATATATAATATATATATAAATGGCCCAGCCAAGACACTTTGTCATATGCACTTGTAGGAACACTAACAGGAAAGGAATCCACCTGCCAAGTACGTGCAGTCTGAACACCTCAATCAGTATGGATTCTACTTCAGGCATGAGGTGTGTAGAAGTAAGAGGCAGTTTTGTTTCATAAGTACTCAACACCTTCCAAAAATAACCCACCACAGGAGGGAAGCTCAGCCTCAAGAAGAATATGGTTGGCAGGGAAGGAGTACAATTAAACAAAAACAGTGAACAAGAAAACCCCTGTAAATAACAGTCAAATGGCAAAAGCCAGAGCAAGGAAGGAAACCCAAATAGGGTGTCCTTAACAAAGAACTTTAGAAAGTTCAAATAATAAAATCTCAAAAAGGTAACAGTGAGAAATAGAAGCTGAAGCAGTCCTGCCTTTCCTTCTGCATACCTTGGAAGAGAAAAAACAATCTCACAGTATAACATCAGCACAACACAGCTGCATTCCAACCATACACATTCCAACTTCATATACTGAAACTTTTAAAGATCACTTAGACAAAAGCAAAGGTGGTCAGTGGCCAAGAAAAGAGGAACACAGCCCCATGGGAAAAGATTACTCAGTGTCAGTATTGAGGGAGAGCAAAGGTGAATTTCAGTACGCTGATAGAAAACATAGAATGAGAAGCAGAAAAGACAACAAAGGACTTGACAATCACACCAGTATCAAGAAGGAACAGGTCTATGTGGCCAGTGATGTTCCACTAAGAAACAGCTAGTCTGTACAAAAGCCAATTTGCTGATCACAGAAAACTAAGAGGTGTGGTTAAAGAAAGTAGATAGAAGACATCGCACACAGACAAACTGGGGACCTCAAGGACTGGACTGTGTGGAACAAGATGAAATGTAGTTAATGCGAAATGCAAATTGATAGATTAAAGTCACAAAATTTCTGCAAAAATCTAGATTTATAAACAGTTTAAGAAAAGGAGACTCAAGTGAGATTACTCTGACACAGAATTTAAGAACATAGTTTTATAAATCTATGAAAGGAATTTATATAAAGCAACTTGTGTTAGTTAGTACAGGGTTCCATAGCACTGATAAACTAGGACCATGACTCTGGGAGAGACTTCACTCAGAATCACAGAATGGGTGATTTTGGAAGGGCCCTCTGGAGGTCATCTGTAATGTGACCCCGCTCAAGCCAGGTCACCTAGAGCTGATTGTCCAGGGCTGTATCCAGACAGCTATTGAGTATCTCCAAGCAGGGAGACTCCACAACCTCTCTGGACAAGCAGAGCCAGTGCTCTGTCATTCTCACAATGAAAAAGTGTTTCCTGATGTTCAGAGGGAACCTCCTGTGTTTCACTTTGTGCCCATTGCCTCTGGTCCTATCACTGGGCACAACTAACATGAGCCTGGCTCTGTTCCCTTTGTACACTCCCTTCAGGTATTTGCACCCTATCAGAAAGAATCCTTAGAAGCCACTGTTGCTGCTGTTACAAGTCTCCCTACACCAAAACCTGACACAAGCCTCTGCGATTTGTCAAAACTGTTAATAGGTAGTATGCTGAGCACTTCTATACAAGTTTCAAAAACTCTAAGCCCTGAACTACGGTTTTCCAAAACTGCACTGGCTTAACAAAACAACCTTTCTGGGAAAATGCAACCCCTTAGGAATAAGTATTGAATGGATCAGAAACTATTTCACTTGTGAAGTACAATGGTACTCTGAAGCACATTTCTCCATTTCTCTTGATCATGTAACTATTCCATGCTGATTCTCAGCAGTTAACTCTCTTAGGGTATTAAAAAAAAAAAAAAAATCACACTTAAATAGTAGCTGCTAGCTGATATTAGAAGCAGTATGTGCATCAGCTATGAAGTGCCAGAGGAACATCCTGTTTCTGTGAATCATGATAACCAGCTTCACTATTTAAGAATATTTAGCAGAGAGCTCAGCACTGCTGAAGTCCTTCAACTGTCTTCACCTAAGTCATTCCTAGAATTAGGATTCTGGGAGTTGGGAATACACTAGCTGACTAGGCAGTTCACTAATAAAGCTCCAAATACACGGGAAGCACTGAGCGGTACATGCAGGCTCAAAGAACAAGAAGGGAAAGGAATCAAATCCTGACAGGCTGTGATTTCTGTGGTAAGGTCAGGTCCTCAGACTAACCCAGGGTTGGACCTCATTGCTGTACAAATTTACTCTGTGCTACCAAATGTACAAATTAGAAATATACAGGATAAAGCTAAGATTGATGCATTCGCCTAAGCTCTCACAAAACAGCTGTGAATGACATACCCAGACAGTGTTTGTGACTGATTACACACCTCTCACTTTAGAGAAACTCTCCCTTGTACAGTTGGGTGTCAAAATGGACTACTATACAAATGCAATGGTTGCTTTGGGCTTCCAGTTGCAAGAACAAATGCTCCAAGTGAGGTCTATGCTCAGAAATGTGGAAAAGGACACCTGAACTAGCATTCTCAATGTCAGTATTCTGATCGTGGGGTCTGTACTAACTCCTCCTCTGCTGAAGCTGACAGCATGTGGATCTATCAGTCTAAGACACAGAACTAGATTGTACAGACCTACTCATTTTAACCCTCAGTAGAAGCCTTCAGTAGAAGCCTACTTCAACTAAATGCCTTGCACTTTGAAAAACACTCTTCATGTTAACACTTATTTCTGTTGCATATTTTATTTCTACATTGCATTTCAGGTTGTCCAGAAGGCAGTAATTGAAGTGGATGAAGAAGGAACAGAGGCCATAGCAGCTAGCGGTTCAGAAATAACTGCATTCACAGCACCTCCCGTCATCAAAGTGGACCGACCGTTCCTTTTTATGATTTTTGAAGAAACTTTTAAAACATTACTGTTCACTGGAAGGGTGGTTGATCCAACAGAAATGTAAACAAAGGTAACAGTTTCTATTCTGGGATATGTAAAAGGCTTTATTTCTATTTTATTAATTTACATTAGAATAAAAAGACAGTGAAACATGAAAATGTGAAAACCTGTTCTGTCTCTCCAGTTAGCAGTAGGTCACCCTATTAATACATTACTAATACCTAGGTAACAAGCTAAATTCACTAAGGCACAAAAGTGACAAAAACATGTCTTATAAAACCTATCATGCAAGTTAAAAAAAACCCCAAACCACAAACCCGAATATTCAAAATTCAATATTTTGGTGTTGTCTGAATGAAAACCAGATTCATATGCCAAAGTATTCAGAAAGCTCACTCCCAAACACTGCAGCTTGGTATTTCTCAATAGTACCTCCTGTTGCAATGAGACTTAAGACCCTACTGACCTCAAATGTTAGCAGAAGCAGGATCAAGCCCTAAAAGATAACTTATAGACTCTGGCTAGAGATCTTAATTTTATTAATGTAGAAATTGCACTGAGTCTATCATGAAGTCTGAATTGCCTGGAGTGTGACCTCTTTCAAATTGTTTATTCAGAATATCAAATCACCTCTTTTTCTCAGGGTACATGATGCACCTGCTTTTACAATATTCCTTCTATTCTATCTATTCTATTCTTTCTATTAAAGATAAAATAATTCTAAAAAATAAATTAGGTGTTCTGACCTTGGAAAATCTGAATCTCTGCTACTTCATAACATCAAGCTGGGCTTCTCCTAAAACCAGAATTTCTGTGTTTATTATCATCTAAACCTCAGGGTGAACTATATAACAGGACTCTATGCCTAAATGAAGACAAACTTTGAACGAAAAAAACATACCTCCGTAAAAGCAGAATAAATCTGTTCACAGAGATTACCTATCAGGAATTTATTACATAGTAGGGTTACTGAATGGAGCACGTGTTACCAGCTTTACATAAATTAATCAGTTAAAAATGACAGACAAATGACAGCCAAGAAGAAACAAATGACAAATTGTATACAGAAGCCATTACATGCTTATTAAGGGGGAGAAATAGCTTAGATTCAAGTTTCTGAACTTACTGGTTGTTCTGCATTGCTCTAGTAAAGGCATCTGAGGGTCAAACAGTTTTGAGTCCTGTTCTGCAACTGAGTACTGCTGATCTGGGTTTGGTCCCTGGTAGAAGTCAGACTGAGAATAGATTGAGCAGTCTCTCCTGTGGCACATGGGTCAGCAGCTGCAGCTGGCACGTTGAGTTAGTTGTCCCTTGGGGAACTGGGAGTATTTGCTTTCATGAATGAGACAAAATCAGAACCTGGGAGGAGTCAGCATAGGTTGTCTGTGTATCTGCATCAATATTGCATATTAGAAAGCATAATACTTGAAGAAAATTTTAAAGAAATCTGTGTTTTACAAGATTCTATGCCAGGCTGCAGAACAAACTGAAAATCTGAGTGTTTTCACACAATCCAAACAATGTCTGTGACTAAAGACAGGGAATACAACTAAATCCAGATGCAGTGTAATAAGCTTAAGAATCCAGACAGTAAAACACTGCTAAATCCAAAGACACATTTTGTACTTCACACATCAGAGCATACAACCAGTGTTATTACTATTTAAAATAAATACCTTTTACAGGTAAATGCCTTTATTTGTTGTAATTATAAAAGATGCCCTGAGAAATTTTTTTCCAAGAACATGCATGTACAGCATTGTCCTAGGTTTTATTTTGAGTAAATCATCATATTTTTACATTATAAAAAGTAACCACACACGCATATGCATTTACAGATCAGATAATCTTTATCATACACCAATAAAATTTAAAAACCACATATTTCTGATATCAATATACTTATGCTGCTTCCATTTTGAAATAGAGAAGCTGACAATAGCTTCGTAGGCTGTCTCAAGTATTAGCATAAATAGTACTTTTTAAAAGAAAATTGCATGGTTTTCCACAGACCAATTTTGATAGAAACATTAGCATTAATACAAACAAATGCAGATGACATTATTGAAGCATGACGGTTTGCAATAGCAGCTGATTAAAAACTAGATTCATCATTATAAATTATTCAAGAGAAAATACAATCTGAAATGCTAAAAATTAAACCAAGTATTTATACAACAAAACCTATGAAATAAAACCTTTTTTTAATATATCATCTGGAAATATCTGCTTTTAGATTGCTTTGAAACTTACACACGATTTTTATGAATTTTACTTAGTACTTGTAAAAACATTACCTCCAAATTCACAGCACAATGCTACAGAAGTTTATGGTTTTTATTGACAAAACAATGGTTCTGGACTTTGGTCTTAAGTTAGGTTTGAAGATTCTTTAAAATGTGGGATTACTTTTTCATGTTCATAACAATTCCCCCTATTTCTTGCATAAAGCATGGGTGCTAAGAATTGCTAAAATTGTAAATAAACCAATTAATTAATGGATATGTGCATTCTAAATCCAAGAATTTGAACTACAAAGGCATAATTGAAGAAAACAAAGTCCTCTCTGCAGCAGTTAAGAGCACATAGCTGAAGTTGTATTTCATAACATTCCAGTACAATGTTAGAATTCTGCAACCATTACATTAATTATTTGAATATATTTTACAGCTTGGGATTTTATTTAGAAGATTAAAAGTTTTAACATTGCAAGATGCATTCTATTCACTCCAGGCATTAGAGTCCCATCTGCTGCTCGCACCTTATCACATCCAAATGCTTCTTCTACCAGTCTCTTGTTCCCTTCTTTTTCTGTCAGAAGATCTAAGAGTTTGATTTTCTGTTTTTTCTTCATACAAAAGAAGAAACACACATACTTTGTTATTGCTATATTATTAAATAAAATAACATAATAAATTGTTATTGCTACAACATTTTGATAAAACTTTTAGCTGCTGTACTTTAAAACTCACTAGCTGCTCTACTGTATCCACTGAAAAAGAGAAATGGACACAATATGAGGGCATTCTTCACAAGAAGGGTGCATTTCTCTATTATATTTTCTATAGAAGTTCATGTAAAGATCCCTCTAAATGAGATGGTCAAGGTAGTACAAGCAGTCTACTCATGGCTGCAAATAATGCCAGGGTTTTCCAGCTTAACCCATGATAAAATTTGGGCGAAGTGGAGACAAGGAAGGGGAGAAGCTTAGAGCTATTTATTTTATAGCATAAAACAAGATTGGACTGCTTGATGGAATACAGTGTTTATGAATCATGTCAATTTCTGCACTGGGATGCTTCATGATCTAATTGGACTTCACCTGGAGTACTGTGTCCAGCTCTGAAGCCCTCAACACAGGAAAGACATAGACCTGGTGGAGCGCGTCCAGAGGAGGGCCACGAAGATTATCAGGGGGCTGGAACACCTTTCCTATGAGGACAGGCTGAGGGAGCTGGGGTTGTTCAGCCTGAGGAAGAGAAGGCTCTGGGGTGACCCAATAGCAACCTTCCAGTATCTGAAGGGGGCCTACAGGAAGGCTGGAGAGGTGCTGTTTACGAGGTCCTGTACTGAAAGGACAAGGGGTAATGGGTTTAAATTAGAGAAGAGTAGATTTAGATTGGACATTAGGAAGAAGTTCTTTACATTGAGGGTGGTAGAGCAGTGGAATAGGCTACCCAGGGAGGTGGT
>JAAGNO010014700.1:4769-21487 GCA_033439905.1 Ceryle rudis
CTGAGTTCTAGCTGAGCTTTTGCCCCTCTAATGTTCTTTCTACACAACCTAACTAAATCCCTATACTCTTCCTGAGTGGCCTGCCCCTTCTTCCGAAAATGGTAGACTCTCTTCTTTGCCCTAAGTCCCAGCAAAAGTAGAAACAGCTAGGCTAATAAAAGACAAAGAAAGAACACCACACGCACCGAGATGACGCAAAGCAAAAGGCAGAGAAACCCCTAACTGCAAGGTTCCAATTACTTAACACATTAGGTTTTGATTTTATTTTTCTCTGAGTTCAGTTTCCATTCAAAGTTTACCATTAGTCACATCCAGTTAATTATCATCAGTCTTGATTTTTACTCAAGTAACTGAATGCATCTTCCTCCATTGACCAGAAGAGAGACTGAAAAAAGGAAAAAAAAAAAAAAAGGGGGGGAGGGGGAGCACCAGTTTTTAAAAAAAATCAAATCTTCACAAGAAACCTGACATGACTCCCTTCCCCTCCTCCTGCACTCTTCAGTTCTCTGGGGGGTCCATCTACCATAAGCGTGTTTGTGCAAAAGGTTGCGTGGGTGAGGTGAAAAGCAAAGCACAAGAAAAAACCCACTCCAAAAGTTTGCATACTTGCTCGTCTGAGGGTTGTATAAAGCAAAATGCAGCTCTAAGCAAAGGTGGCTGAACTGTGGTGGTATCTAAAAGGAAAAATCACCTTCAGCTGCAGTGACACAGGGAGCTGGATTGGAATCTGCTGATCAGCACACTCTTGAAAGGTGTTTGGAATCCATTACAGACGTGGTGCTGCCTCCAGGGTGGGGAGCTTTTCTCCTAAGCTGTTAAGCATTGTGGTGTGCTTGCAGGGACTGGTTCCTTGCCTAAGCAGAGCACATGGCCTGATTCCAACTCTGTTATCCCACAATCAGGACCCATAAAATTGAAGGAGAGCTTGACTGGCCTGTTGGATCACCTGTGATCGTTTGCCCCACAAAATCTTCTTCTCTGTCATACCCCAAAGAGATGTACTATTGAACCCCAATGTCTCCACAGAAGTAACCGACATTTCTTCATTAATTCTACCACCAAATATTACCCACATATTTGTTACTATGTCCTAAAGAAATTAAATGAGACACCTCTGATTTCCAGCTGCAGTCACGTGGAGCACATGAAGACGGGGGCCTCCCCTCCTGGCAGGGGACACCAGCCGATTATCTCAGGGCTAGGTGAGAACAGTACCCAGCGCTTCAAAGGAAGGTGCAAGAAAGTTCATGGGTAATAATTGCTGTTTGTTTACCACATCCCTCTGTGGTTTACAGTCTCTGTGACTTTCACCTCATCTAAACTCAAGCAATAGTTTGAGCTCCCAAAACTATTCTTTTCTTCATTAGTGCCACAGAGACTCCTGCTGAGCTTCCCATTTCATAATTAATCTTTTTAAGTCTATTTCTCAGCAATTATCTCCCCTCAGAAATAGGCAGTTCCGATACCAGAACAATAAAAGGTCAAAGGTACTTTGAGATACTAACTGAAGCAACTTTATAGAAGCAAAAGCCATCACTTTTATGAGAGAAAATACCAGAATATGAACTTTACTATTACTCCCTTTTGTGCAATTCACTGTTACACTCCCATATCCTTAGAAGTTAGGGTGAAAAAAGTGACAAAAGGGGAAATTATATCCCAAATATTTTGCAGCAAGAAAATATGTATTGGGAGCGAGGCAGAAAAAGTACAACCAAAGCACCTCTATGCTCAGACTAAATGGATTCCTCTGCGTTTTAAGGCAGCAGTTCTTGGACTGAGGGAACTGCTGTGCCGTATCCACAGCACCAGCATGGCCCAGACACGCAGTCTGTGCTTGGTGATTGTGGACAGACACGTGTCTGTCCAATCACCTGGAACACAATACAGTGGTTACTGTGGAACAGCGAGTAGGTATTTGAACAAGGCAGAGTGAATTTGTACCGAGTCAGAACCGCTGTGGCCACAGCAGGCCGGTTCAGCGGAGTGAACCAGAAAGCTGGATTTACCATAGTGTTGAATTACAACTTCAACTGGACGCAAGACTTTGCTGAAGTCTCAGCGAGTCAACCCATCTTAGCAGCTGCCAGTACTAAGCAGGTAACGATCAGCTCAAGAATGTTCCTTATTTTACTTACACAGCACAAGAAAACATAACCACAATACTTGCTGCGGTGTGCGCTGCGCACCTTCACTCACCTCTTTCAGTTCTTGTGCAACAGAATTAAGGCGTTCATTTTCAGACTGAGTGTTGGCAAGGACGTTTCTGAGCTGCTTCAGTTCTGTCTGCAACTCCATAACCTTTTTCATGTAGTACTCTTCCTTGGTAGCCGATTCCTGAATCAAGGTCTCCTCTCTGCTCTCTCCATCTGCTGCTACCTTCTTGTGGTTGGTATGGGCCTGCCCAAAAGCCTAGAACAGTTAGAAAACAAATCTTTTATTAGCAAACATGGAATTTTGCATAAGTAGCTTCCATTTTAAATAGATGAAAATAGTTACCCTCTTATTTCTTTGATACAAAACAGTGAACCCTTTTCCTACACCCTCCTCTTTGGGGATCAGCCCTTTAAATGCTATGAAGTGGATAGCACCAGGCTCTTGAAAGTAACACGCAGCACCCAAACAGTGTTTTGTGATGCATAGGATATATAAGTAGAACCTCATATAAACCCTTACGAGAGGGAACAACACTGTATTGACTTGAGTCTGCTGTTAAAACAAGACTTCGGTTTTCAACAAGATGACTAAAAGATGACCAGACACTTCTGCACGCACATATTCTCTGTAGTCAGGTCAGACTCACCTCTGCAAAAACTGAATTAGTGAAAACAGATTAAGGATCAGCAGCCTGTTCCATTTCTTAGGGTGCATCACACTTACTCTGATGTAGCTGTACCAAAGAAATGTATCACTACCCTCAGCTGCTTGCTGCTGGAGATTACTGCCCCCTCAAACCTGCTAACCCACTGCAGCTGTGAGTGAGCGAGGTTATCGGGGCTACTCTGTAACCAGGTTAAGCTGCCGTGGGTCATTCTGGCTGAAGTAGGTCAGCAGACGCTCACCCAACCAGCTCTGCTGCTTACTCTCAGAGACGTCATCTCTAGTAGCGTGCCAGCAAAGGGACTTGAGAGTCACATCACAGGCATCTATCCTCTTCAGCATAGCATGCCTCTCTTTAGACCTGACATTCTGATTTTTTACCTCCTCCAGCTTATTTTTGTGGTTTTAATTTTGCTTGAAACTCTCCAAGGTGATGCTCTGAGCAGCAGAGTTCTCCAAGCCAGAAGCAAGCAGCCCACACAGGCACCCCAGCTGCTGGGTTAAAGACACCCATCAGTGGCTGTCACTAATAGATACTATAAAGCCAAAAGTTCTACCACTTTAAGTAGGTATATATTTGTAACACACCGCCTGGCAGATAGGTCAGAGCCAATCAGATTAATGAATGCTATCATTCAACTGCTGCATGTGCATGGTGTACAAGCCAACCAAAGATGTATTTATCAGGAGCTTTCTGGTGCCGCAGTATCTTTTGGGATGCCAGCGTCCATAGGGCAGGATTTCACAGTCAACATTAATATCAAGCATTAAGCCAGGTCAAGGACAGATCAACATCTCATAAAATTCCTTGTCCAGTCATGCATTACAACTGCAATTAATCACCTTTTGCTATCAGGGAAAAAAAAAATCTGCTTTGAAGAGAAGCAGGTTTCAGTATTACCTCTGCATATTAGACCAGACTCATTAATAGCACAGCAATTATTGAATATACCAGGGCTGAAAGAGATGATTGAATGTGCTAGCTCCGCCTACACTGAAAGATATCCGCATGTTGCTCCTATCAGACTAAATTTTATTTCAGATAACCAGTTCAGAGATACAGGAGACAGATTCCCATTGAAGAAATTCTAGCCAGATTCACTGAGATGACCCAAGGAAATTAAAAAGCGTCACATATCGGACAGAAAGCAAAGCACCATCTGTGCAAGTCCTTGTCAAATGAGTTTCAACAAATCAGCTTAAAAGCCTAATACCTAAGATCTCCATAAATGTTAAAGGGATAACAAAAAAATATGCAAGCTTCTCTTCTTCACTATCTTTTTCCCATAAAGAATTAAGAACCAGCCTTTACAGTCCTGTGTTTATTACAAATTTCTGAGACATAGAAAAGGACTCTGGGCATCCATTTGCCCAGTGAAATGGCACCATTTTCTCAGCAGCAGGATGCCACCGCAGAGGCACACTGAAGCTCAGGACACTCAAAGCCACATCTGATCAGCCAGACAGCAGAGTACAAGCATGGTTCAATTGAGGAACTCGGTAATACCACTAAGGGAGAAATTCTTGATAATGACGACTAATTTGCTCTTAAAACTTTTGATGCAGATGCTAGGCTTTTGGTTTCTTCAACAACTGAAAAGACAGTGTCAGCATTTTGCAGAAGCCACCATTAGTATTAGGCACAGGTAGTATTCGAACATAGAACTGGCACTGCAGTTGAGACTGTGTTTGGTTTATTTTAATCCAATATCCTCTCTTCTACAGAGGCTAATGCCAGATGCTTCAGAGAAAGGTGCAAGAAACTCCATAATCTCCCCAGAGTTGAGGATTGCCTTAAGCCTTGAAGCAGAATGCTTAATGTTAAGTTTGGAAGAGAAACCAGCATTTAGTTACCCATGTAAAATATCCCCTTATTTTTCATGGGTTTATGCATTTTTGGCCTCAGTAAAGTCTTACCAGCAATCAATTCTGTGGTTTAAATCATACTCTTACACGATAGATTTGGTTTTGTCAGTTTATAAGTTCCCCACATTTTCATGAAAGAGAACATTTTCATTCAGACACTTGAAGGTGTGCTGCTACTCTATGATGTCCTGTCAATCATTCACTGTTTCTAGAGGCTTCCATCACAGCCGCCTATTCCCTGGTAAAGGCAAGGTTAAATTCAGTGAAGTTTTAGGTTTGAGAAGTTTTTCTAAGCACTAAAACAGTCAGATTCCCTTTTTAGAAACTGCCTTTTATTATGGCTTGCCCCAAATGACAAGACTAACCCAACCAAACAGGAACTGCAGATGTCAGCTCACACAGCCCAACTGCAGGAACAAGCTCATGGATCACCGCTACCAGAGGATGCTGCCACTCTTTGTGGGCTGCAGTTATCTCTACACAGCAAGGCTGTTACTTGCTCCCAACCAGCAAGTTTGTGAAGTTTCAGAAAAAACCTCTACCCTTAGCTTGATGGTATTACTGTCTGGGGTCAGGAAGCTGGGTTCAGAACCGTCAGTAAACGGACTCTGACACTACACAGAACACAAGCAACCTTCTTAACAGATAAGGTCATCAGGACAGGCAGCCTGGAACAATTCCATCTGGCTGGATTTTCAAAGGAACACTTAAAAAGCACCTCTATTTTAACCAAGCTTTATTATGTCTCTTGTATGTACTTAGAAACAACCATACACATTCACGTTAAAAGCCACTTTCATAATTGCAACAGCCTGTGTGGAGCAGGAAATTTAACAAAATTGTGCAAAATTACAGGGCAATGCAATTACTTTCTATGGCTATAGCCCAGGCCTGTTTTAAATCAAACTATTAAAAGGAAAACTGACTTTTTACTGATATGCATAAAACCCATAAACCTTTGCCTAACCATTAGTCTAGCATCTACCCATCCACTTTTGCTTCAACGTGATATAAACCACAGAAATAGAAGTCAAAGTTACTCTGCTCTTCCTCTTCTTCCAAACCCCTTATTTCCACCTACTAAGGTACAAAAATAGGGAAGAAAACTGTTCACAGTTACATTTCAAAGAGTATTATTCTGATATAATCTCTTCACAAAATAATTTTCTTACAACTCATGTGCACACACCTTGCTGGACGTGAGGGCTGCGAAGCATCGTGTTCTGCTGAACAGCTACATCAGGGAATTACAAGACGACACTAATATTAAGAGACTATCAAAGTTCCCTTCTTCCAGATTTCCCAAGGTCAAGTCAAAAGCAAAATCAGAGTTCATGAACCAGAATGCGGTCTTGCTATTTGCTTAGCTAGATGTGCTCATCAGTACATTGGAAAACACTTTGCGCTGCTGCACAAGGGTACGCTTCGCTTCCATCCATCTCCTCAGAAAGCTGCACCAGAGATGGGTCGAAAGCCCTCCTTTGATTTTAACACTACCTGAAACCAACCACACACCACCTCAAATTCTGTATAGCCATTTATCTCTGGACCAACTGTATATGAATCACTTCTCAGCCAGAGCACTTGTAGTTAAGTTATGGGGTGCACAGGCAGCTCACCCTGCAAAGAGGACACATCGAGCCCTGAGAAAGGCCCCAAATCATTCAGATGCTAATTACCGGTTATTACTATTAACCTGCTGCTGGATCTGCTGTGAAGCTGCAGATCCCGTGAAATCCTGACATGAATTCTCTTGTCAAGCTGCCATTCCCTACCAGCCACACCATTACCCACGGTTCTTCAGCCCTCCTCCCCCACATGCCCTGGGCAATGCTGTCCAAATGCTAATTATGGCACCCCCGAAGCCAGTGGGAAATGTTTACCAAAATAAACCGAAATCAACCAAAATGCTATTAAACCAACTTTCATATTTGCAGCATTACTTACATCAGACTCAAAGCAATTGAAAACACATGCTACTATATTCTTAAAAAGCCCAGAAAAACTAATTGCTAAAAATTAAGGGGATTTTTACAAATTTAATTTTCAGCCAATAATGTTTTAAAACTCAAGAATTCAAAACTCTCCATGGAAATTACAAAGGGGAAAAGGAATTTGGACACCAAACAAATGAGGCAGACTCATCCAATAACTGTGATGTTTTTTAAAATGGTCAAAACCAGATCACTTCAAATGAAGCCCTGGATCAAACTGCATTTAGACTGAGTTTAAAGTACCCATTTCCAAAAAAATAGACCCAGTAAAAGGTGAAGTTTCCTCTAGGTGTGATGATTACCGATTCACCTGTGCATTTTGTAGGAGGAATCTGATCTCTATGACCTTAGAGATGAGCCAACAGTTATTGCATGAAACCCATCACACCAGGAGACTTTCATATAAAACTCCAAGCTTTGAGAAGAAAGTATTCCTGATTCATTGGAGATTAGCATGCTTGTTAAGGTAAGAGACTGTTAAGATTTTAAATCTAACCTTTTTCAGAAGGTTCCTTCACATGCAGATGTTCACTCATCACACCAAAGGTGAAGAAACTCCAAATCATACTTCTCTGAGAGTTTCAAGTGCTGCGCTTCTCTCAGAATAGCTGCTCTGATGTGGAAGACTCAAAAGTTGATCTCAGTCATGCTCTAAACAAGACTCTCTATGCTTTCTGGAAATTCAGAACAACACCGCTGTGTTTGTGTCTTTGATCTGACACTCCAGACCTCTACTTATCCAGCAGCAGGTCCTAAAAGATCATGAAATTCAGCCGAAGTATGCTGATTCTGCTTTCCTATTTTCTGGGATTTCCTGAATTAGACTGCTGAAAACATGAGAAGCCTGGTCCATTTAGTGTAGTATCGGTACGATCTCAAATCCTCTACTGCCTTCTGCAAAGAGCTCATCTCCCTAAAAGTCTGTTGAGATCTGATGCTAGTCCGCATGCTGCATAGAGACTACTGCAGGCTTTGGAGGCTGCCCTGTGCTGCCTCCCTGGGCACTGCACACTGTACCTCAGTCTGTACCCTGTCTTCTTACCTAATGTGCAAGTCGAGGCACACACTGAACCAGAGCAAGAATGAAAAGGCAAAGAAAAAGCCTCAGAGCTGCTTAAACCAGATAGGACCAACAAGGACCTAGTTTCTCACACACACATCCCACAAGATGTTACAGAGGAACAAACGCAGAAGTAAGATCTCCCTCCTACTCAGTCAAAATGACAGGGAGGTTCCAGTGCCATGAAATAATACACCCAAGAAAACAGAAAACAACAAAAATATTTCAGTGAAGGAGTTTTGCAAGATAAGTTGCTTAGAAATTCATCTGTCATCTAAAACTGAACTAAAATGCTCTCTCTTTAAAGAAACAGAGGGGTAGGGAAAGACAACTGCTTGCTTGCATGTGATTTGAAGGATTAAGAAAGAGGGAGCAAACTCTCCAAGGAGTTCAGGGCTCCTAGTAACATGCAAAATGTGATTCCTTCAGGAAAGAGAAGAGAGGGCGGGGAAAAACGAGGAAAAAAAAAAAAAAACGAGAAAAAAAGAGACAGTACTTTGGCTTGTAATAAACATGAACAATTCCCAATGCTTTTTAATTTTTATTTCCCCCCCCCAATGATGTTTTGCTGCTTTAATTCTTCTGCCTGAACACAAGGCAAAATGATCTTTTTAAAGAGAAAAAAAAATCTACCTTTTTCCCTCTTTGGTCAGCTTCTCACATTCTTTGGTTGCTACCATAGAAACAGTCGAGAAACAACAAAAGAAAATCCCAACATATTCTAAAACATGCAGCAGAAACCAAGGTCAGATTTTCAAAAGGATGCAGGTACTTGCTTGACCAGTTTACACATAGCCTAGAGACAAGTTCTGGCCATTGTTTATCACTTGGAGACAACCCCACTGAGCCTGCTAATGCCTCTTCATACAAAGGACAAGAAAGGATCATTTCATCCCTTTTTGAAACAAGCTTTCTGCTGTTTCATCAAAACACTGAAGCAAGACATTGTAAATTTCAATGCGTCTTTCTTAGTCTAAAAAAGGCCTAACAATGTTCCCTAAGAAACCTCACATATAACAGTAAATTGCTTTAAAACTTTTAAATTAATGCTATCCAAGGATATTTTCAACCTTTAACTGCTTTAACACTCTGCTCAAGTTGCATCACCTGACTGAAAAACAGATCCTAAGAGGGAGCTGGGGACACCGTACGCGTCACCCCTTCATCTCCTGGGCAGGTTAAGGCTTGAACTTGTGAGATGAAGGTCTTTTAATACACCCTCCCTCTGTACAACATTCAGGGCAGTTATCACACCTCTCTTCCTCAACATGCCAAGAATGTCAAACCTTTCTTCAAAAAACTTAAGTTTTGAGTGTCTCTAAAATTCTCCTCTCCATCTGCAGGTAGAGAGAAGGACAGATGCCTTGGTTAACAGGGATAGTAGCACATCTTCCAGCGAATGACACCTACGCTGCCACATTTTCATCCTGTGCACCAGTTCTGTTTCCTTAAATGAAACCAGTTCAAGGGCAAAGAAAAAGGGGGATAAGGGAAAAATCAAGTAATTCATCAATTTTTTCCCCTGTACACAGCTCCTGCTTGCTTGCAGTCTTTGAAGCACTTAGGATTTTGAGTTGGTGAAAAAAAGACATTGAGAAGAATGCAAACAAAGGGGTTGGGTTTTTACTGGCCTTGGGCACTTGGTTTTGGGTTTGGTTTTTTTTTTGCATTACAGTATATACAAAATCCTTAGGTGCTAAACAATCACACACATGTGGTACTTCATAGGGCACATGTTCACTGGTGAGAAGCAGGACACTCCTGTCAGCCAAGCTGTACACATCCACTAAGGAACAGTGAGGGGAAAAAAAAAAAAGACTAAAATAAAGTGTGGTTTTGTTCCTGATGCTCCAGAGACCTAAAAATTAAGCTGCTGTTTCTAATCAAGGATAAAGGAAGCTTGAAAAATACGAATACAGAAAATATCAATTAACTTGAATCAATGAGAGCATCAGAAAGAACCAAGTAGGAATATTTGAGCTTAATGTTGTTAGTGGGTGGGCGAAGATAGATCTCTTGGTTGAGCTGAATTCTGAGTCCTGGTGACTGTCTGAAGGCGGACACACCTACAGTGCTCCAAACACAAATTCCCAAGTTAAAGGACTACGTGCAAGCAAGCAAGCCTGCCTCCTGATGCCAGAGGTGGATCATACGGTAATGTCACTAAAAATCAGAAATCCATGCACTTCAAGAACTTCCACTGCTTTACAAAGTAGATTTAGCTACAGAAAGCCTGACAAGGAAAGGTGACATTGCATACTGCAGCATCACAATGGAGAGAGCAACTAAGAAGCAGTGCCAGAAGGTAATTGATGGCCCTCCAGATAGTCTTTGATCTGTGCATCAACCAATTACAGACCTGGTTAGAACTGAGGGTGCACGGCCCACCTTCCATATGGGATAAAGGAAAGAGGCACCTATTCACTTTGTGTCCTCTTAACAATTTGCTGACCAAAGCAATAAGCCTGTGGCATTGCCAGACCAGAACTACAGTTGCCTGGACCAAACGCTTCACTAATAGTGACTACAAATACAGAATGTAAAAGGTGTCACTGGTTGCAGCTGCTTGTGTATCTGGAGACATACCGGAGAAATCGGAAAATAATCTTGACCGTAATACTGGGAACAGATGACAGCTGCAATGCTCCAAGCTGGAGAGAAACATCAGAAGGAGCCACACAAATGAAATCCCCTGAACAGCAGTTCTTTCAAAGAACACTGTCTTTTTAGGATTCATATCAGTTTTCAAACTGTTGTGTAACTGGATGCCTTTGCTACTAATAAAAGTTCTTATTTCTCTTCTTTTATAGTGCGTGACAGTAATGCTGCCTGGCCCCAGCATCCCCCCACTGACAGGCAGGGTGCTACCTCTGGCAGCCCCAGTTTTTCAAAACACCTTCATGGACTTGCATTTACAAACAGCATCCAAATTACAAACCATCCAGCACCTACAAGCTCCAGCTTGCTTTCGACATGACAAAACTCTAGTATAGCAGTTTTCAAGATTATACAAATTAGAGGCCAAGACATAATTTTCCTTGCTACAGGGAGCCTAAACTCAGAGGTTTCCTTAGTTCCCCAAACTGTTCAGTTTGAACCTTCTTTGTACTCTTATTTTGCTGTCTTCAGGGGTCAAGTTCCCAGCCAGCAATCGTGTTTAGTAGGCAAGCTCTGGATAAGATCAAAAGCATATAAAAATTGTAAGTCTCCTGCAGACATTTCTTGCTATTGTTGTTGAACTTGAAGTATGTTTCTCTTCTTACGCCACAAACCTCATGTGATAGCAAAAAAGCAAAGAGAGATAAAAACCAACAAAAATGGTAAAAAAATAAATTTCTTCAACCCTGCCAGTTACCTGTAACTGAAAATGAATCCATGAAAACAGAACTATCACTGCAATGGAAAAGAAAAACAAAGGCTAGCTTCAAGTGAATGTTCAACCACAAATCCTTCAACTGTAGGAGAGTCAAGATGTCAGTAATGTAACTGCAGATGTTAGTAATTGCAGTAAAGCACTTAACATTTTATATCCAGCTTGGAATGAGAGTGATGTCCACTCCTGGAGTGACTGCAAATCTGCTTTTATCAAATGCCCACCAGAGAATAAAAAAGACGACCTAAGTATTTACATAAAAACATAAGGAACAAACAGTATGTTGTTACACCGGGATGAAAACAACAGCTACAACACTGGCCATTTTTGCACATAAAACACATTAACAGCATGTGAGGGTAGAGGCAAAGATGAAGACATTTTTGAAAAGCTGTTAAAGTTCATGCACTGGGGCTTAAGATGGTCTCGAGTTGTTAGGGATTGCTACCTTGTGCTGGTAGCATAATTCTGCATCTTCCTAATGCTTTGTTTCAGATGCTTTTACCTTCAGAAGTGCAGACTACAGATTTTCTGAAGAGCTGTGTGTAAATGCGACGTGCAGTTTCCATTTAAATATGCCTTAACTTCACTCTGAAAGGCATTCCTCATCAGGATAGCCAGCCAGGCAACAGCCAAGCTACAATTACCTTCGCAAGCAGTTTTCATATTACCATGTAATAGTGGTGTTCTCCTCCCTCTGAGTGAAAATCCCACATTTTCATCTTTTGCTCCTAGCAATTTCATTGTAATTATCAATGCCTCATCAACATTAAACTAATCAGGGTATGTTAATATGCATCAGAAGATTAATTAGCACTAAAAGCCACTCGAATTTTTGTTCATGTTTCTGCATTGTCAGTCTGAACTTAATTACAAAATTTTAGTACCAGTTCAGCTCCTAATTCTTTCTGATTATCAGATTAAAAATAAAATATGTTTTCCGTGGCTTCACCAAGCATTGCACATTTTTCATAATGGCAAATTCCTCAAGACCATAATGTTCTAAACCAGTCACAGCAGAGTGCAAAACCAGCGTTCTGGAGAGACTGATGCCCCAAAGAATTTAATAAAAGAAGTTATATTCCTCTTGTGCATTGCACTCATATATTTTAAATTTCCTTTTAAAGTGGCAATTTGTGCATTTTTCAGTTAACAGACCAGCGCTCCGACTAATAGTTTACCAGCAAAGTCCTTAAATGAACATGCCAGACGTGTATCAGAAGCCTAAAGCTGCAGTGACACAAGCGTTTTCATGTGCTCCCATAAACATCATAATCCTTTGAGCGTGACTAATCCTGTGCTCCCACTGACTCAGTCCCTTTCGGTTCCCAGCTCCTTCAGCTGGGTCACCAGGACTGACAGCAGCATCGGCATGAGGGAAGGAACAGAGGTGCACTGAACTACAGGAGCAGAAGATGCTCAACCCACCTTCCAGCAACACCCAGCTCAGCTGCTCTGCCGAGACCAAAGTCCTTAATGCCAGCAAGGCAACTGAGTTCCTCTGCATTTCTCCTAAATCACTCCAGTAGCTTTAACTGGAGCCTTGCTTCATCTCAAAGACCTCACTGCTGTTAAACTCTCAGTAGCACCAAGAAAGCTGAAGCCCAAACAGAACAGGCATTCTACTGGGGCACTGTGATTATAGCACTAGAACAAAGTGCCCTACAGGAGTTGCTTTTAAGAGATTGAAACTTGAAAGGAAAAAAAGAAAAAAAAAAACCTCCCAAAATCAAATGTTAGGTTTTGATACCGCAAAACTAGGTTCAGATGACTTCTGGGTGTTGTGGTCCATGACTTATTCCCATGCAGGCTCCTATTTGTTCTTCTCAGAGATACGAAGGCAGCATGGCAGAGAAATCAGTTGGACAGTTTCCCTGTCACAAACCACCAGCCAAGGCTGACCAGAAGGGATGCTCTGGCAATGACAGGAAAGAATAAGTCCAGAGGAACAGGCTGGCAGCAGTGTGGTCAAGCTCAGGTGCTCCTTTTGCTTCCATTTGAGCTGAGCCAGTGTGACTTACACGAGATTTGACAAGGTTTCAGGTTTGGCAGGAGGAAATGCAAATGCCTTATAAATGCACAATATTCTGTCTCCTAGATTAGCGGGACATTCCACAGACAACTTAGACTTTTTTTTTTAATGGTATAAAACATTATACTGAAGCCTATATTTAGAATATACTGCTTCAGTGCACTGCTGCTGGGATGGGAAGATCTGATGATAGATCTGATGATAGAAGTCTAATTTAGCCTGTCCGTTTAGTCAGCTAGATGCTTTAACTTGCACAGTTTGGAGGGCTAAATGCAAGTGTGTCTATATCAACAGCAAAGCAGCAACTGCATATTATTAGAAGAGCTAACAACCAGATGTTGACCACACCGAACACAGTGGGGAAGGCACTGTAGCATCATCTCCTCCCTCAATTGATATTCCTTTAACATGACGCACCAAAATAATAATAAAAAAAATTAATTCCAATGAGATAAAACACAGACTCAAGGAAGGCAGTGAAAACAGCCTGGAACAATGCAGGAGACACTCCATTTAAATCACCAGCACTTCACTTCTTTTGTCCACAGGCTCCACTTCCACTGCTTTTGTGATTTGGTATGTAGGGTCCTCTTACAGGTGTAAACCAGGGGGTCTAAAGGCTCTGAAGGGATTACCAAAACTGAGTTTGGCTTCAGGTGTGGAAATTGCTGAGGTAGCTAAAAATCACTTTACTTCCAAAGTGAAGTCATGTGAAAAGGTGTGTTAATAGGCAGCCCTTGAGTCAAGAGATTTAGAAACATATGCAAGATCCAGCATGAGAAGCATCGACAGCATTTGTTTCCCCTCTCCTCCCTCTGCCTTACCTGCCCTTGCAGGTCACAGCTCAGGTGTGGCACAGCTGCTCCTCTGCCCACTCTCTCCTTGGCAGGGCTAGCAGCCTCACCAGATAGCCATTTCAGTTCTTGCCCTTCTGCTACCTCAGTCAGCAATAAAGGCTGGACTCATCAGCAGGCAAAATGTTAGAATCAGGACTGCCTTAATAAGCCCAGGAAACTCAGACAGCATAAACTAGGCAAGTGAAGGCAGCAGCAGTGAAGACACAGTCCGCTCATAAACCATTCATCCCCAGGTATAGAAGTTCAAGCTGACAGCTGCTTGGAGGAAAAAAAGAAAGAGATAATACCAAAACCCAGAATGCAAAAATTATAATAACAAAAAAAATAGTGTGAGGATCACACTGCAAAATAACCCAGTCATGCTTTTGTTTGGGTTTTTTTTGTTTGTTTGATTGGTTGTTTGGGTTTTGATTGTTTGTTGAGGGGTGTTTACGCAAAAAGGGTAATAACTAGAGACTTCAGGAATGGTGCTATTTGGAGACTAGAAATTTCTTTGGACACTTGAGCTGTGCTGCTTTGGCACTAATTCCATATAGTCTGAGACATTAAAACTGCTTTCTTAATTTCAAAGTTTTCATGCAATGGATACCTGCCCAAGCCCAAGTCATACCTCTGTTTCATAAAGGCCACACACCACGTATGAAGTAGCAATTATTTCTGAAGCTCCTGACCCAAAGTGAAATTTCTTGGGCTGTCCCCTACTGTTGAGTTAAAATTTAAGGCAGCTCCTATCCTCTTCACAGTATACCTATAAAACGTGCTAAGGATGGGGAAAGGTTGCTCTCTGTCCTTTAAAACCTCTGCCTAACGTGTCATCCCACAAAACAGCCCACTAGGATCACAGGGATGGAGCAACACTTGCTCAAGTGCAAAGAGAACAATAAGCATCAGCTATTTCAAAATACCAATATCCTTCTGAACCTGTACCTTCAGACCAGTAGGGACTACACAGTCCCCAAACGCTTTCTCCCACCATTCCATGGTGGCAATCCCACAGACTACTCGGACCTGCCCTGCATTGCTAACAGATTGGTCTGCAAATGGATCAGGCCATCATGCATAATTCATAGGAGCTTCCCCATCATTTGTTACAATTAAACGAGGCACTGTTAGCCAGTAGCTCTGGGCTCTTACGAACAATAAGATTAAAAAACTGGTCACCGATTCATCACACTGTAGCATTCCATCTGTGACAGACACCCGAAACAGACTGTGAGGGATTGTATTAGGTATAGTGCTGCACTAAACAGAGCAGTAAGTACTGAAACACATTAAGAAAAGGTTTTTGGATTTCATGCAAGGTAGGAGACTTCAGAAGCATTAATCATCTCTGAGATGGCACGTAGGGAACACACACACACAAAAAGACAGCTCAAGTTAAATTCACACTGCAGACTTTAGTACCTCAGGTCTATTTGCGGAGAGAAAATCTGAGTGATCAACACTTGCTTTAAACTACAGAAGGGTCTCCATTTGCTCTAATATGCACATAACCCTACGTAAGGATTTACACACAGGTCTTGGATTTCTGCTGCTCTCGGAAGATGCTGGAACGAGTGAAGCGACAAGCAATTTACTGAGGCTTTGTACATTACCTGCAGTGTGTTAATGGTTTTTTCTCATCCTCAAAATTCAACTCTCACAGAGAGGAAGAAGTGTTACAGTCCATTTATCATGAAGGGAACTGAAACACAAAGAGGTTGAAGGCCTTACCCAAGGTTAAATATCAATCAACATGAGAAGGAATAAACTCAAAGCTTGCAGAGTCTCCTGACCAGGCAACCTTCCACTTCATTATACTCTGCCTCCCTGCAAGCAAATACCTGCATGGAGACTTTATTCCTTGCTGGCACACTTTATTGCACAGTAGGATCTAGCTGTCCTACCCATGCCAGGTCACCACAGCACTGAACAGACAGGAAAGGTCAAGTATCAAGGTATCTGTAAGGAAGTATCAAACAGGTTTCTTCAAAATTAAAATCAATACACTAAAAAAAAAAAAAAAATCCCAGAAGAAAACCAGGGAAGAAGGAGTCACCTAAAATACTAGTAACATACAGTGTGCAGGCAATCCAAAAGTGGATACAAACAAACAAAAAAACCCTTTCCAAAACAGCTTGATAAAGAGTTCTAGCAAAAAAACCAAACCACCATTTCTTCCTATATACACTCCCTACGTGTGATCTAGTTCAGTCCTATCTTACTGGGGTCTTTTTTTACCTTCCTTTAAACCTTATGCTTAAGAATACAGAATGAATTAAGGGAATGATGCCAAGAGGATGATTTCCCTTGATTCATGATTTCCAGTCAAAAGGCTAGTCAATAATGTGACCACACCAACTTGCATAAAACAAGATCACCAACACAAACCTAACCCAAAATTAGCACAGGTACAAAGATCTACACAAGAAAAGGAAAGAGTGGGCCAAACAGAAAGGAGAGAGAGAAACCCTCCTGCACTGGCCATGGTGTGTTTAGGTACTGCCTTTCAGCAATCTGGTAAACTGCAGGCACAGAGGAAACCCACAAGCTTCACCTGTTCTGCCAAGAAAGATAAGAATTCTCCAGTCCTCATCCCAATTTCATTCCTCTCAAAAATTAAGGGAAACATGCCTCAGAAAAAAACAACAAACACCCCCCCCCCCCCCACCACACCCCCACAAAAACAAACACCCAAAAAAAACCCCACCACCCCACACCCACCCCCACACCACAT
>JAAGNO010014701.1:0-15820 GCA_033439905.1 Ceryle rudis
AAGAGAAAAGGAATAAGGGAGAGAGACTCTGCCAGTAGAAAAGGAAACTAGAACAGCTTGAAGGAAAATGAAAATAATAATAATAATAATAAAAGAATGGAATATATACAAATAGATACAAACCCAGTATTGAACCCAACCTCCCTGATGGTAATTACATCACCATCACCACTGATGCTGTGGAGCAGGTGCCAAGGGAGTCCCAGCCTGGGCCCTGCAGCAGACGGGAGCTGTGTTCAGGGGCTGGATTCTGGTACCAGATTCAGGAACACACTGATTGGGATCAAAGGCAGAACAGACAGAGGCCTCCTTGGATGCTTTGAGGAAGGAACCAAAAAAGGACCCAGGCCAAGAGGGCAAACAGAGAGAGGAGAGGAGCCCTGAGCGAGAGACCCTCCAAATCCCTCAGCTTTATACCAAATATGCTGTCTACGGGCTGGAATCCCTCGCTGGTCAGTTGGGGGTCACCTGCCCTGTCCGCTCCTCCCTGCAGGTGCCGCCTTGCACTTTCTGCACCCCCCAGTGTGGTGCACAAGATCCAGCAGTGGCCTTGGTCTGCACCCCAACCCTTGGTAGTGACTCTGACCATGGGGTGTTCTCACTGCCAGCAGCAGACACTGCCTGGGAAAACAGGCTGCTGACTTCAGACAGTGCAGTGAGTTGGGAGAACTGAGCTGAAAAGTAAAATCACCAAACAGAATTGTTTCTGTTCTCACTCAAACCAGGAAACCCCTGTAAAGCCAGCAGAAGCATTCCCTGCCTAACGAGAGTACTCTTTGAGTGCTGGCACTGGAGTTTCCTTCCCCACAACATTCCATATTTATTGAATCAAAAAGATCTTACATTAGAATATTTTTTTTTCATTGAAAGCCAGTAAGGTAAGGAGAATCAACATTAAATAAAATATATTCTTCTTGTCCTGCCATCTTTCTTTATTACAATAGGATTTGGCTTGGCAGTCACCTTTCAAAGTGAGCTGTGCAACAGGTGCTTGCTTTTGTCACTGAGTCTTATTTTTAAAAACCAACACAAACAACCAAGAACCAAACCAAACCCTCTTTGAACTAATTCTAAACAGAAAAATTCGGAATAACATCATTTTGAAATCATTTTTCAAAAAATGTCACCTATGGCAGCGCAGTAGTTTAGAGTCAGATGTTTCATACTGAGTCAAATTAAAGAGATCTTTATTAATATAGAGTATTCTATATTCTTATTATTGAACTCCTATGAAGTTTGCAATTTAGTCAGGCAAATCAGATAAAAATGAGACTTCCTGTAAGGGCCAAATGTTGACTCTCATGCACAATCTGAATTACCTGTTGGTTCAAGTGGCCATGTTCACTATTTTTAGAAAATAATGAGACTTAGATTGCTTAGTTTTAAATGTAAAGTCTTCATGAATCTCTCTGAGAGGCTTGAGAAATATGAAGAAAAAATATCTATGGCCAAGGTGGCTGGAAATCAAAAACAATCAGAAAATTAGCTAAAAACCCAACCAAACAAAACCGAAACCAACACCAAACCAAAACAGATTCAAGCTGACACGTAAGGAAGTACAATATCTTGTTTCTTCTGAAGCTGTGAAGGTCAGGTTTTATATTCAAATAATGTATAATATACTGGGCTATAATGAATTTGCATTTTTATTCTAATTTGTTATTTCCTTCAAGTTCAGAATCACCAGCAAAGAAAATTACTCTAATTGTAATGCTATGCATACAAACAGTGATTACAGCTTAGTGGATTGTTAGAACACGACACCACATAGCTTATTAGATCAAATTGAGTGACACCTACGCCATACCAAATTTTTAAATGTAGGTAAATCAAGTTAAGCGCTCTCAGAAAAAAAATATGGGTGTCAAACCTGCTGGGCACCCATTACGCGATCCCTGATTCAGAACTATGAAATAACCATAGGAAAAAGCAGTCACAATGTAGGATGGCATAAAAAAACAACGGCAGCAAAATCAATTTTAGTTAGTTCCCAAAGAATGAATATGTAGAGACCAAAAGCCTTCCTGCAGTATATTAATATAGCTTATTTTTTACTTGGTTAGTTTTATGGAACACATCAAAAGGATGCTGAGTGACTGAAAGGTACGTACGAAAGCACTGAAACAGAGAATTGCATACAGAGATATTTTTACATTTCCAGAAGTTGTCGTCTTTTTTTTTTTCCCTATTCTCTTACAAGAGTTAAATATGAGTATCTGCAGGAGAGAACAACTTTCTAAGGTTGTACATTCAGAATTGAGTATTTCAACATGGCCAAAAACTGTCCATTTGGAAAAAAAAAAAAAAATAGAATGGCCACTTCACGTACTAAAAATTGCAATTTAAAAAAAAAAAAAAATCGATTTTACCTTTAATGCATTTATTTTGGATAGTATTTTACAGATAGATGGTATCGCAGCAGAAATTAGCTGAGTTCTGACCCATGATTTGAATCCTCTCACCATTTTTCTCTAAGCCAAATTACACTGTAGGATTTTTTTCCTGAAGAGCAGAATAGAAATCTAGCTAGTGGCAGAGATTGTGTTATGCATTTTTGTTTCCTCTAAAGTTTAAATTTCTGTTTTTCAATTAAAAAGTGATATTCTGTTATATGCCGGTGATGATAAGATAAAGGAATGAGTCAGGCACAGTTTGTGTAGGAGTGGGTGAGACAATGAGAGTAATCTCTTCCACCACAGTTGAACTTCTCATATCCTGTAAAGACGTTTCTTTACTCTTAATCGTTTTCTAGTTTGTAGATTACAGACATTATATACGGTGCTTTGTTCATATACCTTTACCTTTGTTTATTAATAATTCCTGCCATTAATAGAAGACTTTGTATAGCTTTGAGATGGACATGAAAAGCACTTTAAATACTTCCTAATAGTTGTGCCTTTCGCACCAAGCTCTATTTCACCAGAGCTGCTGCTTGGATGCTCATACTACATGTCTTATAGTATACGTCCAGCTTGTACTACATGTCCAGCTCAAGGCAAGAAGACTGCAAAATTAACATCTTGGCATCTGTGCAACTGGTGGAAAACTGTGGTTTCCAACAGCGCTGTAGAATGCATAGTGTATTGCAAGGAAAGGTAGAGTAAGTGTATGGAGCCAGGCTTTTTAGCATGGGCAATGGATTTTTAAAAAGTACTGTAACATTCCCTCACCATCTGATATATAAAATGGCATTACTTTCCTATAAAAACGTTAGTGTTTAAACTGTAATATATAGTGAACCAAATCTCAGCCTTCACTAGTCACGGAGTTAAATCAGTATTTCTGCAGTGTTTGTATGACATACTAACACTAAAACTGGTATTGTTGATAAATACATCATGGGTGCTCTAAGCAATGCTACTGAAACAAAAGATAAATGAAGCTCTGACGTGTCGAGGACAAGAAAAATTTCTATGATGATTAAGTTTTGAAATATTACTTCATTGTTTTATGAATTCAGTTCAACTGACTTTTTCTTAAAAGGAAAAGTAAATATGTAGATTAATTAGGATTCTGATGATTCTCTGTACAGATGACATGGGAAATCCTCCTCGTGAAAGATCATGGGTGTGCTATTAATATGTTTACAGAATGAGCTGTGAATATGTCCATACAATTCAACTACATCTACAGCAGACCGAGACACCCCAGGTTAATAGGCTGGCGAAGGGCGGTTTTAGCTTTCGAGAGAACTAACAGCAGAAAACAAAAATAAAGGAAACCTAGCGATAGAAGAAAACTCTGAACGACAGTAGCTATTATCACAGAGGTGATATGCTGCTGAACTGATTGATCTCTTGGCTTCCCCAGTAGACTGATACCTTAAAAGCCAGGCATAGGTAGGACAAGAAGTTGAAGACAGATTTCATTGTAGTTTCCTATCCTTTTACAGTTGCTTTTGGCACCATGTTGCCAATTCATGCTTAATAACACTTTTTGGTTTTTGTTTGTTTGGGTTTTTTTACCTCATACTGAAAAGCCTCAGATAATTGTAGTAAATGAGAGATGTGTTTCTTTGGGGAAAAAACACATCCAAATAATACAGTTACAGAAACTCCTTTGTCTACGACCCAACATGAGTTTGGAAAATCTAGATGAGGTGCTTTTCCCACTAAGTAGCAAAAGTCAGTCTGGCAGCTGGTAGCATCAAGAGCCAGGACATGGAAAAGTCTGTCCTAGGCCATATTATTTAAGAAGCTGTGGTGGGCCGCACATTGGAAAACTCTGCCACAGAGATATAAAGTATCACAACAGTGCTATCTGAAGAATACTTACAGGGCTGGGCAGTGACTAGAATTTAACACGGAAACAGTTTTCTTGATTTCATTGTAATTGGTCCCAGGCTTAAAATTAAACTCAAGCTTATGTACTTAATTTACCTAATTGCCTTGCTGCATGAGGTCTCTGTACTTAAATTGTTAGCATATCATCCTGACAGGCTGTAAACTATAGTTTTATATCGATGCATAAATTTAAAAGTATTGATGTACAGTCTGCCACCATGGGACATTGCATAATTTACACATCCATTACGCAGCCACAAACACACAGATCCATATCATCCTAAGCAGCTGTATCCAATCTGTCTAGATTTTAGCCAGTGTTACCCATTTATTCTTAAACCACTTGTGTTAGTGTGGTTTCATCACACTAAGCAGGCGTGTTTGCCAGAGAAATCCTAAAAGTCATCCAGCTGCACATAGTATATGTCTTCTATATAGGAAGACGAAACTATCTTCCTGCTTGCAACATTTTATCCCCTCAGACAAGTAGAATTCTGCCTTGTAATTGGAGTCACAGTGCCCAAGTTAAATGCTGTTGCAATAATCTGGAAAACATTGCTATCCTATACATCTAGACAGAGCTCTCAGTGCTCCCACAGAATCTGGGGTAAGGCCTCTCTGCCCTGAGGAAACAGCTCGTGAACCCTCTACCCAATGCCACAACTCTAACATGACAAGCCCAAAGAATGAGCTTGAGGCAGAGCAATACTGCGATCTGTTCAGTCTATGAACAGTCCCTCCAGTTGCTAGAGAATTAACTGTGCACAGATGCAGACCAAAATACAGAGGCAACTATAATGTGTGGGTTCAGGAGTACATCATTACGTGTGGTTTCACCACACGTTGCACTCAGCAGTGACTAACAGAATTTCCCTGTTTGACTCTTTAGCGAGGTGTGCATTTTCAATGTTGCCAAGTACAGTTCTGCTGTCAGTGTATGAGTTGTGTCAGAGTGCTATGAAATGCAAAGATAACTTTTCTTGCAGGTTTGCAGTATGCCTATCAGATCTGTAACGTTACTTCTTGTACACTGCCAACACATTTTTAATACAGTGTCAATACCTCCATGGAAGGTTGCATCTAACACTGAAGGCATTTGTTTGACAGCAACTCAGATTCTGCAGAAGGCATTTTCTGTTTTCCTTCCTCTCTCTGTCTTTTTCCCTTTTCCCTCTTTTTATTCCTTTGTTCGTTTGGCCTGCAGCATGTGCAAGAGAACAGATTAACCCTTCATAAAGTTTGTTTAACCATTTTGCCACAGATAGTACAAATATAAAACTGTCTATCGCTATTTGATTTATTAGCTTTGACCTGATCATTGTGTGTGCCTGCAATTGTACGTCTCTAAGACCTTCCTCTCGGAATTAACCTTTTTGCCTCCTCAGTGCCACTTCTATTACAGGCCTTTAACTGAAAGTCTAAGATTCAAGAAGTGACCTTCTAATCCCAGACAATGAACAAAAAGGATAACCTGGAAAATTCATTATTTGTCCTCAAGAGAATGAAAGTTTCATCTACTTTGAACTAAAATTGGAAAGTAAATTTGATCTAATGGGAAAAATTTTATCCTAGCTCCAATACAGTATAATTTCACTCTTTTGCAAGGCCTTTTACTTCCAGGACTAGTAGCAATTTCCTTTTAGTGGCCTCACTCACCTCGCAGCTTTTACCTTGAGATTCTCTCTCTCCAGGCAACTTCATTCACACAGAAAGGACCAACACATGAGCCAATCCAAGGCTTTAGTGCCCACTACAAAGCTTAACCCTCTGGCAGAAATATTGCAGACTTCAGTTTGCAGTTCAGTTCTCTGCTAGCTTCTGTCTTTCTGACATGAAAGCTCTTGATGTCTCTGAGACGTAGGTGTGTAACAGAAAGAGCAAGTGCTTTCACTGCTCCTCTTCCATTTTGTTAATACAGGTCATAAAGGCCTCAAGGTGAAACTGTGTTGCACGCAGACTTTCCCTGCACAGTTGTCTATCCTGAATAGACCTTCAGGCTTTTCTGTAACATAACTATAGTGAGCTTATTTACTAGAACAGTATTAGAATCTTTTGTTAGACAGAGACTGTTCTCCAGTCACCATATGAATCAGGATAACATTAACGCAGTTAATAAAATATCTTATTGCATTTGATAAAATTCTTAGACCCAGTTTTCCCCAATTAGATAGAGAGCTAAGACTCCTTCAGTGTTGGCATTTTCCTTGTTTGTTTGTTTGTTTGCTTTCTATTTGCTTTTCCTTGTTTGTTTGTTTGTTTGCTTTCTATTTGCTGTGCTTCTTTTCAGGACTACAATAGGTCTTGGCTACGAATTTGGGAACCTCTTAAATATTGTTCATGCTTTTTCATAGAAAGGACAGCAATAAACTAAATCAATATATAGTATCCTTTCTCAGAAGAATGAGGTATAAGACAGTAAACAGAATTTCAATATAATTACAGCAGGGCAGGATTCTCCTTAAATGTTCTTCTAGTCACTAACTTCTGCTTTGATGACATGATTATTGTTTAAATGTAGGAGAAAGCAAGAGAGTTTTTATACAATGTGGGTGTTTTCACCTGCTGTATGTAAAAAAAAAAAAAAAAGCCCACAGACTGAAGCACATCAGAGTATCAGTGGTAATTAGGTATTGGTAGATCATACAAGAAAAAAAGGAGCTTGAAAAATGACACAGCTAAATAAACTTTTAGTATCCTAAAGCTACACAAAAAGTTCTCAAAGGGAAAAGTAAATTGTGACCGGGAAACACATGCTTCTTAGAAGGGATAATCAGTAATATGTACAGGGAATAACGATAAATTATCCCATATAAGTCTGTGTGAGGAATAGGATCACATACCGGTATGCAGGTCTTCAAGTAGCCAGATAGCCCTTTACAAATAACGATTGCCGTATCACACGCAGCACCTTCCCGGACAAGTTATTGTAACTGTTACTATCACCTCACATACACACTCAGTGACAGCATCTACCAGGAAACCTGCACCCAGCGGAAAAGATAATCTTTAAATAATGTTGTTTTCTGAATCCATTTAAGGCCCCAAAACAATCTGGAAAAATTTTTTCACTGGAACAAGCTCTTCACTGTTCTAGAATTTTTATAAGCAGTCTTACACGTGCTTCATAGTCAATGCTTCCAAAACATAATGTAACTGTGTTACTAATCATGATAAGAACCCATAAAGCATTTCAGATAGAAAACTTGCATCTAAAATCTTAGAAGACTGTGGTAACCACAGACACTCATATATTTGTTTCCTGCAATGAACTGACAATTCAACTGAAGGAGGAATCAGAGTAAACCAATTTGGAATCCAAATATTCACACGGAGATCTGGAAAGCTCAAGAAGAGATTTAGAACAGTCTGTACAAGCCGAGACTTAGTCTCATGTCTATCAGAGTCAACAATGAACACTCACAGGGTCAGCTGGAGTTGAGCACAACCTAGATCAGACACACCAGCAGGCGGAAGGCTTTTACTTGCTGCTATTCTTAAAGCCAGCTGCTCTAAGCTACCTCACTTACAGCTACATAGGTATTTTTGGAGTCTGTAATTTCCAGCCTTTCAGTTTCTGTGTTCAAGAACAGCCTCCCAGTCAGGCTCGCCTTACAATTCTAATTGGGCCCAGTAGAAAATGTTAAGATTTGAGCATTTGTTTCAAATTGGAAGGCAACCAAGTTTTTGAAAGCTTCCTTAAAATGGATTTGCTTTTCTCTACCCAGATTGAAATGCTGGATTAAATGTTAAAAGAGAAATATCGAATTGGCCCTCCTGAGCCCAATTTTTTATTAAGTTTTTTTACCTTCATTTGTTTGGCTTTTTCACAGAAATGCTTTCCAGATTAGGACATGATACAAGAAAATTTCAAGTATGGACAAAATGGTTCTCTGCTTCACTGTCCTTGCTATTTCTCAGTACAAAGATATAGGGAGTCAGTGAAACGGGAGTTTGCATTCTGCAGCTGAATTACGTTACAACAACACAGATGGAACTTTAGATGTAAAGCCGTATTTTTAGCCCAAGCACAGTTGAAGCGGTGTCATCCAATCAATGTAGCTGGAGACATATAGAAAGATGCTTCCAGTAATACACATACATCACTTGTAGTGAATGGTGGAGACACAGTATCCGGTGTGCCCTATCTTTGAGGAGTACAATAATTTAAAATATTTTTTTCCTTTAACAGGAAAGAAATGAATATTCTATTCCCATACGCGGCCTCATATTAGTGTTTCATTTGGCTAGCACTCAAGCGATTCCTTCAGTTTTCCCTTGGTGAGTACCTGTGTGTGAAAAGTGACATTTTCATGGGCACTTATGTAATTGCTCCAGGGTGAAACATTTGCCATTTCTGTCAGAGAAAGAAGATACTCATTGTAAGAATTGTGACATTCCACCTCCAGAGCAACAGGTGTGAATTTCCATACATTTGCAATTGTCAAAGAGAATGTTCAATGTTTTCATGGTAAAGTGATGATTTCCAACAGCAAAATCCCCTCACTTCATGAAGGATTTGGGGTGAGATGAGAAACATTTACCTTTATCACAAAACACTGCTGTGATGTTTCTCTGGTATGGAGAGGTTTTATTATTTCTGGCACATTGCCTATTGGTGCTTAAACATTAGAAAAAGTATCTTATTAAAACAGGAATTTGAGAGCACTGGAATCATTCAGCATTTCAAAAGAAGGGGCTTGAGTGCAGTTCTCTGCACAAACACATATTCACAGTTCTCAGTTCCTGGGCATTGATGTCCCATATAGACACATCAGTGAGGTGCTGGACAAAACTTTATGGAAGGATGAATATACAGCCCTCCATCAATCTGATCAAGGAATAGCTTGCATACCCAAGGGCAGCCCCTTGTCACTGTAGGTTGTCACTAGCTTTACAAGATTAAAACCCCGTTGGAAGCAACTATTCACCAAGTCCTTCCCCATTGAAGAAGGCTACTGTTACAGCTCTGTGAGGAGTAAAGAAAAAGATCTTTTAAATGTTGGAGGCTTTGGAGCCTTTTCTGGAAAGATATTGGATTTTGCAGTAGTTTTATTTTTCTGGTAAACAGGATGCAGACCTTGGAAACAGGCTATAGAGAAGTATTCCTAGTAAAAAAGATACAAAGAGAGAATCAGCCAAGCAGGGATCAAGGGAAGAACGGGCTTCCTCTTGGAGAGCCTGTTGCTACTAGTAAGGAAAGCACTGCTTTTCCAAAGAAAAGACACCATGGAAAAGCCAAAGGACTGTTGCTTTTAACCTTAATGACAATAAGCAGGCATCGCAAGCTAGTCAGTATTCTGAGGCATTTAAGGAGATGAAAACATGAATTTATTTTCTCTGGAAGGTCTCATATTTCACAGTAAGATGTCTTCAACAGTATTTTATAAACTGGTAAAGCAAAGAAAGTCTAAAAGAGCTTTTTGAAGGCTGTTTTTCTTGACTTCCTCTCCAAGAGGAAATAAGAATAGAGTAGATAGGAGCCACAGGAGGCTGGAGAGGGTAGTTGGTCAGGGTGCAAAATAACCCAGAATTTTGGTTGCCTCTCTTACCTATCCATGAATACACCTCGAGTCCTCCCCAGAAACAGCATTTAATTCATCTCAGAAAAGAAAAAAGTTAATTATTGAGTAAATGATAGAGCCCCACCTACTGTTGTTTTAATGTATATATTTCTTCACACACACACACAACTTAATGCAAATATATATTTTTAGCAGGGCCTGTTGTGACAGGACAAGGAGTAATGGTTTTAAGCTAAAAGAGGCTAAATTTAGACTAGATAGAAGGAAGAAATTTTTTACAATGAAGGTGGTGAAACACTGGAACAGTGAAAGAGAGGTGGTAGATGCCTCATCTTTGGAAACAATCAAGGACAGGTTGGACAGAGCTCTGAGAAATCTGGTCTAGATGAAAATGTCCCTGCTCACTGCAGGGGGGTTGGATTAGATGACCTTTAAAGGTCCCCTCCAACCCAAAACATTCTATGATTCATTAAGGTACAGATGGGCATTTCTTTTATAGCCCCTAATTATGGATTCTAATCCTATAGTGCTTATGGCTGGCATACACACACCTCTGCTGAATTTACAGTTAAAAATCCAGAAATATAAATGGATTTCTTTCCATCACTCTGTGATTCTGGCTTTCCTGGTTAATATGAGCATACACACATACAAAAAAAAATGATTAATTTTTTTCAAAAAGCCCAAAAATCTTTTGGTCAGCAGTTGACAGAATGAATACTCATTTCGCTGGCAACAGTGGGGTTTACAGTCACCGAGGTTCCATCACCCATTACCATCCTTACCAGATTATCTGACACGTTTCTACCCAGACTCTCTGCTCATGTGTAAAGGAAAACAAAGTATCCCAGCAATGTGAATACCCCCGAAAGTCGATGAATTTTTGTAGTCCAAACAGAAAAGGCTAAATGCAGCATGCATAGAAGATAGGATATACGTTATCCCATTTTAAGTAAGCTGAACCACAGTATGGAGGAAGTTAGTGAAGGGTCCATCCAAACAATTAAATGTCTTCTCCCAGCCAACACTTATCCAATACATGCCCTGCTCATAAAGAAGGCAACAGAGAAGTTAACAGCCAGCATGCACAAGGCTTTTAAAAATGCCCATTTTCCCTGTCTCCTTGCCATGTGCTTTACTTTTTCTTTCATTCCATGTGAACTGGAATTCCCATTGCAAAGGGAACTCTTGAAAGAACTTTTCTGAAATCCCATGTCCAAAGTGAGAGGCATTTGTTGAAAACACCAAAGCACATTCTTCTAACCTGTTGCAATATTAAATCAGTATCACATTTTACAAGTAACATCTTGTCTTTCAAATGTTACCAGTTACTATAAGTTTACAGTTTGGTATGATTTTAAAATAGCAGCAGCAGTGTGTCAAAACTACAAGGAAAAAAGACCTTATGCAAGTAAAGTGAATTGAAATAGCTAATAAAATGTGACAGCTGGAGAAAAGGACAAATTCATGTATCACTTTGAGAATGGCAACAAGCTTCAAAAGCCTGGTGTTAGCTGGCAGCAATTGTTGTTCTGTCAGTTTAACAGGTGATAAACCAAAAAGATGGAAGGAAACTGATTTCCACAATTTCGTGGTAGTGTTTTGATAATGCTTTTAAACAAAGCTCTCCAAAATATGGTTGCCAGAAAAATAAAAATAAAAAAAAATAATAATAAAAAAAAAGCCAAATAGAGACTAATTTCCTGAGTATTAACTTCTCCAAATGAAGTACAGACACCTGTCTAGCCTGACCTTCTTTTTTGCTCAATTGTAATATTTGCTGGCAACAGCTGATATGGTTTTACCTCTCCCCCAAAAGATACTAAAACATTTGAGACTAGTCAAGTGAAGGACATGGTCAGAAATTTTGACTGTTATTTAAGTTAGAAAAATATTTGATAACAGGATGCTGAAATGATTCATATTCATAATTTTGGAAAAACTTTGAGAAAGAACTTTAGCTGAAAATTCTGACATTTTCTAATCAATATATTTAAACACTTTGCAGGTGATGATATTTTCAAAACCTGAATGTTTATAGAATTATAGTAAGCATTGATGACTCACAAATGAGAGAACACCTTGTTCTTGGTACTCTACACCAACCTCAAAATAAAGCAATTTTCACAAATTTACAGATAAATCTGTTTTAGTTTATCTTTAAATGATTTTGGTTTGTTTTTTGTCTGATCACTGAATGGCATAAAGATATTTTTAACTTCCCAGTTTTCAATACTTAAGACTGAATAGATTCTTATGATTCTCTTCAAACAAAGAAGACAACTTTTTATAAGGCTGTGAAAGAAACAAAAACTGTCCTTTGTAGCAGCTCTGAAGGAAACAAATACAGAATGAAGGACAGGGAAGAAGCATCAGAAAATGAAACATTAGCAAACTCAGTTGGTCACTATGTGCCTGAAAAATTAAATTCCCAGTGGGTGGGTAGAACATTCTTTTTAACTTTCTCCTCTCCTTCTGCTCCCCTCACCACCATTAAAATCTGAGCGTAGCTCTGCTCCCACCTGTATTCAAGTCACCCACTGTGCTTGCCCACATATATACATTAGTTGATTAAGCAAGATGTGCAGTATTACATGCAATAGAGTATCTCAGACAAGAAGGGGTTCCTGCTGTCTTGAGAATAACTTTACAGAACTTAAAAGTACATACAGGTATTGGTGACAATATTTGAGCTTAAACTATATATATGATAAGTTTATTATAGCCATTAAAAGCTTGGGTTGTAGTTATAGTATCACAGGGTGTCAGAAGTTGGAAGGGACCTTGGAGATCTTCGAGTCCAACCCCCCTGCCAGAGCAGGATCATTTGATCTAGCGCAGGTCACAAGGATGATGTTTAGTATTTATGTAATATATATTAATTGTTTATCAAAATCAATACAGAACTATTATTAGAATGCAGTTTTGAAAAAGGTATTTAAGAAGAGAGCAGTTGCTGTCTGAGTATTTAGTGCACATCCTCGAACAGCATGGCATTATGCACAGACTAAAAGCGTACAGAATTTAGAAATGTTAGAGGTATATTTTTTTAAGCATGAGCCACACAATGCCTTTGATGGCTGCGTGATTCTAGGACAAGAATTCATTAGAGAGTCTATTTTTTCCCTCCTGGACATCACTGCAAAGCTGTGGCAGCAAAAACTACTTTGTTAAATACAATTTCCAAAATCCAATGGCAAGAGAGACGGGAACTTAGAATGGTGCAAAATATTTCTGGCAAGTTCATATCAATAAATTTTATTGTTGTCCCTAACGCCGGGATGCCAGACCATATAGTCTGTGGAATTTTTTTAGCACTGGGTCTAAGAATTTATGATGTGCAGTTCTAATTATTAAATTACTAAAATAACTTATTCTGGGGGAAAAAAAAAAAAAAAAGAAAAAATGCCAAGTCTGATATTTAATGCAATAATTCACTGAATAGTTTAAAGTTTCACTAGACTACTGAATAACTCAGTACTGAAATCCTGCTCTGATTTCTAGATCTGCTTTTACAGCATAACCCATCCTCTGAATGTACAGGCTGCGGTTTTGTTGACCAACAACTATAAATCTAACAATCTCAGGTGGGTTCCTACTCTATTTTATTCTCTAAAATGACAGAGCTTCCCGAGAATGAATGTATCTAGAAGGTAGGAAAGAACGTATTGTTTGAGGTCAGGGTGACCAGCAAATAGGCACGTCATAGACAGTTTCTGACAAACTAAACACGAAATGAAGAAATGTGAGTATACCTGCGACTAATTTTCCAGAATGCTCACCGTTCTGTCCTTAGAAATCCACCCAAACTGGGTACACTCTAGATATCAAAGTCTTATGAAGCATGACTATTTCTGAAACTCCCAAATTGCTAAGTAAAGAACCCACAGAATCCTCATGCCCAGTTAGGACCTTGTGTGATTACCAATCTCCATATCACATGGGAGTGTGAAAAATGAATTTTTCTCTAGGGCAGATCAAATGACTGGGATTAGATTTGAAGGACCAGACATCTGGAATAACTCCATTGACTGTTCAGAGTTAGGCAGCTTTACACTACTTGAGAATCTGGCTTAAGGTACATATTAATCTGTTTAAAGTCTTTCCAGCATTCTAGAAGTATCTTCTAATAACAGCTTTAAAAATGTGTTGCAGGCCTAAAAGGGCATTAATATTAGGTGCATTTTCCTCTCACATAACAGACTCAAAGGAGGAAAAAAAAATATTATGGATATCTTAGTGATTGTAATTGCAAACTCTTATTGCAACCTTTTGGATATCAAGAAGGGAACTTTCCAATAATACTCATGTGAATTTCAACTTCAGTCACAGAAAAGAAGTTTTGACTATGAAACATTCAGAACAGTCAAATTAATTATCACAGCAAGGCGTAAAGTGAAATTGGAGACTGCAAGTAAAAGGCACGCAGGTTTAAGAGGCATGCAGTTTTACAGTTTATGTAGAATGCAAAAAGTTTTCCCAAGTAGAATATAGCACATTTTTACCAGCTGGTTCCACCTATTTCTCCCATGTATAAAATGTTCTGAACCTCAAAGATTTTGCTGACATTTTCAAGTAGAATTGAGTCCTAAAAGAAAGGCAACTTCTAATGTCAAATTGAATGCAATTGAATGATGTGTGTATTCAAAGTGAGAGAATATCAGCACAGCTTAATGCTACAGACTGTGGGAACAGACCTGTAGTTGTACTTTTGTCTGCACCTTTATTTCCCAGCTGCATCAGTGCAAGAGATTTCAGACTGACTTCACAAACATACATATTTTCCAAGTCTAATGAGGAATGTTACAAATTCCCAGGGAAAGACCTTTGAACTGCTAGCATGCTCTGGTCTCGTTTACCTTCTCACAGGCCAGGTACAGTTCAGTTTGAGCCCTGACTTCCCATCTAACCCTGGATGATAGATTTTTCCCTGATTTCATGTGATACTAAATTGCATTTACACAAAATAAAAGCCTAATAAGAATCACCACCTGTTCACAATGCATATCCTTCTTTTGTTTTCTTTTGTCTTGTGAACCAATTCCAATGGATTCACATGAACCCTCTAATTGTTCTTAGATCTACTTATCTACATTTTTCATCAACAAGTACATTTCTGAAAAGTCTTTATCCATCAAGTAATTTCTCTCTGCTGGCACACAATTGACTATTGTATGGCTGGCTCAAGTGAAGATGTTATGGCTAAAATAAAAATAAACTTCCATGAAGCATTCAGCTACCACATATTTTCAGGCACTCACCCCTGACTATATCACAATTCTGTGTTTAGAGAATCCAAAATAAAAGGAGGAAAAAATGGAATGACATAAGGGTTTAGATTATCTCATTTTATGTTGAAAACATACAGATTGGTCTTCTACTGTTTCTGCTGAAAACACACAGAAATTATCTTTGTTAGTTTACCTCAACACATTTTTCCATAAAGATTTCTCAACAATTGCCGAAACCCAAAAACTTTGCAACGACGCTACCATACCAGAAAAACAGTGAAAAGCATAAAACCTTTCCAACAATCAGTAAAGCTCTAATCATGAAATTAAAAGCTTTCAATACATCTCAGACAATAATTCTGCACACAAATGCAAATGCCAGGCTTCTGCACAGAGATTTCCATTTGGCTTCCATTTCCAAAATATGAATATAACACTAATTTTATCTTTCAAGACAGAGATATTAATATTTTGTACAATAACTGTATGGTCATTGGAAGTGTCAATAAATATTTTGAAACACTGATTTAGAAATACTCGTAGCATAAGCTCTTTCTTGATAAAATACATTATTTTCTATCTGGAAATCTTCAAAGTCATTTCAACAGAAACATGTAGGATGTATGAACACTTACCTTTGTGATGCTGCAGTTCTGTAAGGAATAGAAGGTGTATGAAGAAGTTCAAAATTATCAAACGTGATGGGAAAAAGTCCTTCCTTCCTTCCTTCCTTCCTTCCTTCCTTCCTTCCTTCCTTCCTTCCTTCCTTCCTTCCTTCCTTCCT
>JAAGNO010014702.1:0-16157 GCA_033439905.1 Ceryle rudis
TTCCCCGTCAGCGCCGGGCGCCGTTGGAGGGTGGCGATAAAAGGCTTCAGGGCTGCTCCGAGTGCCGAAACCCGGTGAGGGTTTGGGGAGAGGCGGCTCCAACCCCGGTAGCAGGGCGGGGTGTGCACTCCCGCAGGTGTCTGGCCTCCGAGCAGGTGCCAGCGCGCTCTCGCCTCTGCAGCTCCAGCACCGTAGGGGTGTTGGAATATGGGACAGGTGGAGCCTTCCCCTCGCTGCGCAAAACAACTGCCTGCGATCCTGTTTTGCCCCTAGAAATACCAGTGGATCCTTGCTACAACATAGCAAGTTGTACTGCTTCAACAATACTATTAATCATAGAATCGTTTAGGTTGGAAAAGACCTTTAAGGTCATCAAATCAGACCATTAACTGCCAAGTCTGCTGCTAAACCGTGTCCCTCAGCACCACAGCTGCACATCTTTAAAATACCTCAACCACTTCCCTGGGCAGCCTGTTCCAGGGCTTGACAAACCTTTCTGTCAATAATTTTTTCCTAATATCTAACCTAAACCTCTCATGGTGCAACTTGCAGCCGTCTCCTCTTGTCTTATCGCTTGTTCCTCAGGAGAAGACACTGACCCCAACCTTGCAACAAAAAAATGTTTCAAAGCTGCACTAGAGAAGGTTTAGATTGGACATTAGGAAGCATTTCTTTACCAAGAGGGTGGTCACACGCTGGGACAGGCTTCATAGAGAGGTGGACGATACCCCTATTGCTGAAGAGGCATTTGGGCAATGACCTTAACAACACTTTAACTTGGTCAGCCCTGACCAAGCCAGCTGGGCTAGATGGCTGTTGTAGGTCCTGAAATAATCTACTCTATACTGGTGTGGTTAAGTATGCAGGGGTGGTTAAGTATCTTCCATCTATTAGCAGGGCCTATGTTTTCGCTCTGATTCCTGACAGTGGCAGCTTTCCTCTTCCTGTGTCCTGTCAGCTGAACAGGTTGATGGGGAAGGGCATGACTAGGCAAGCTGGATCATTTAACCCACTTTTTCTTTCTCCTTTGAACGCTTCCTTTCATCTTTCAACCTTTTCTTTCTTCAACATCTTCTAATTGTAGGGCTTTGAGAGTTCGGTTCAGTCGTTCCACTCATCTGCAAGTACACACACAGATTTGTTAGGCGACAGGATGACTTGTACCATGGAACAAACTGGAATGAATACATTTGTTCAAGAGAGGTAAATGGAGTAACAGTTAGTGCCTTCTTCACCACACAAAATCTTGTTTTTCTTGAAGGTTTGCAGGGTGTGTAACTTCCAAAGTTACGGTCTGTCTTTTACTTTGCCCTTCTCAAACCATCTTTAATACCAATTGCAGAATTACTGTGATAATGGGGTTGAGCATGTCCCATGTGAACTACGGAACTTCCAGGAGTTTGAATAGAAGCGGCGTGACTTGGTGAGGGACCTGAAAAAGCACTGACAGAACATTTTCTAACAAACACTTGTTGCTGTGCAAACCCCTTTTGCCCGCAGTGAGAGGTTACGAGTTCAGGAATGATTGAACTTACTGCCTGATGATGAGCTGGGCTGATGAAAGAACACTCCCCCTGTTGCCACTTCTACAGGTGGGAACTCCTGGCAGAGTAATTGCGTAAGACAGATACCTACAGGCCTTGAAATCTCAAATTGATAGCGAAAAATTTACCAGAAGAGAGGAGGAAAAAGGACCGAGGAACACAATGTCCCTTCTAGTACTGTGCCTTTGCGTAGCTGGTAAAAGTGCAGTGGCTACTCCCTACTCGAGTCTGAATTCTTGCTATACTTCACAGTGGGGAAAGAAAATAAATAAATAAATCAAGGTTTTGCATTATACAGAACCAAAAAAGGGCACATACAAAATTATTTTCCCTTTTCAGGTCACCTTTCAAATCATAAGGTCGTTATAAACTGTCTCAGCACTTTTACAAACTGGAGTCTGCTCAAACCATAATGCTTACAAAGTTTCACTTTGAATAGGCCTGATTTTCTCTGTCATTTGTTTTCACTTTTTATTTCTCTGCAGAACATAAAAAGTCAGAAAAAGATTTTATTTTCCCCTACATAGCATATAATTTACATCAATCATCCCAGGAGGTCAGTACCACTGGGGTGTCATTTAAATACAATGAATATAAAGTAATGAAGCTCTTGCTGGAGTGGATGGCCACAATTCTCAGAGAAAGAGAGAGAGAGAGTTTCCAAAGCATGTGGAGAAAGCACAACGGGAGACCGAGTGAATTCATCACACCACAAAAATGTCTCCATCCTGTCGACAAAGTCATTAAAGGAAAATGAACCATTGTTACTCTAGATGCTTGCATTCCTTTGGCATAATAACCTCAGTATAGAAGCATTGGTGCAAAGAGAATTTGCACACACGAGAGAAAAAAAAAAAAAATCTACTTTAAAAGAAAAAAAAAAAAAATTCAAGTATCCAGATTATGTAATGAAAAAAATCCTCCAAGCTCCAAAGAAGAGACGGAGCCTCTGCAGAAGCCACAACTAATAAGGAACCGTATGCAGCGGTACAGGGCGGTTTCTTTTCCTCCTGCCACAGAGTCAAAGTAAATGCCAACACGGACAATTCTTTTCAGATAACCCACAAATTACGCTCTCCTTTAATTACATGAATGTTTCTACCCTTTGCTGATCCATATCCATCCTGGGTTTTAAGATCCCTTGTTTAGATTTCTCCAGTACCATTTCCCTTTTCATGTTCGTTTACTTCCAATGATTTTTTTTTTTTTCAGTCTCCATTAAAGCAATCAGTGAGGAATGCAGGGATTAGAAAGGTTTGCTGTGTTCAATTTTATTTAATTCTTTGGCAAAGAGAGTCCAAATAAGAGAAAGTGTCACATGCATGCAGCAAATCATAGCATATGCCAGTTTCGGAAAATAGATTGTACTTCTGTGGATGTTCCTCAAGGAAATACCACTTTAAAGCAAACCACCATGCAACCCCTGGTAAAAAAAAGGTAGCGTTAGAAAGCTGTAGCAGAAATCCTTCCCTTTATTATAAATCATTCCATGGCACGGCAAAGTCTCCTGTTAATTAAACCAGACGCGTGCTAATTAAATTGTCATCTTTATTGTCAAAACCATATAGCAAAGTAATACGCAGAAATACGTAGAATACTTTCATTATACTTTTTAATCCAAAAGCACTACAATGATTTAAGCAAATACCAAAAGGGAAATCTGTCCCTTATTTTTCACAACTGCACTGGAACGGGGATCCTACTGAAAAATGAGCTGAGTGCTACTGAGGGAACAAACACATGCCAGCAAACACCAAATCATACCTGTTAATTACAACAAATACGCTCACAGACAACAGCGAGCGTGCTATTTATCCGTCATTTACAGCCACTGAAGAGCAGGGAAATGCACTGGTGTGCTGGCAAATGTCCCAATTAATTGGGTGTGCTATTTATTAGGGTGCTGATTAAAGTGTACTCTGCAATATAATAGTCGAGTATGGAGTTGCCAACTCTTATTCACTCCTGGCTCATATGGATGAAAGCAGGAGAGTAGACTAGCACAATATGAAAATAATTACGTATTCTGTGCCAAAATGAATTTAAGGCAATTCCAAGGCTTGGAAATTAAAGACCTGGAGAAACAGAATTAGGTAGCACCGTGATCTTGAAGATAGAAGTTTGTGTTGTGTAATCCAGTTGTGACCAAGAGCTTCAATCTGCAATAGTGATTTGGCACATGTGTTAACACTCTTCTCAGAAGCCAACACCACAGGCACACCCTTAAGTAAGCAGCATACGAATGAAATAGAAAATCGGATAAAAGCAGAGTTTTGTTCCTGACTGATATGACTCAAGTCACTTGAAGAAAAACTACTCAGAGGGTTCCTCTTCCCAGCAACCAACTCCTTCTGCCCTGAGACTGTAGCTTAAGTAATGCTGGTTTGTTGTGCGCTATTCAAAACCATGGCTTCCACAAATGAGGTTGGGAGTTTCCACACACAATCAAGGAAACTTATGCTAATAATTGTATATATTATCTGAAGCAATGCTTGAGGTTTGATCTCTACCAAGATAACCACCAGAGCAAACCAAAATCATGATTTCTACCAGCAAAGAATTTTTTGGTACTGGTTGATTCTTAACTTACCTTGTTAGCACCAATGCAAGACCTGGACGAAATGCCCAATTGACCGTGATTATTAATGAACTTGTAAGTCTGCGCACGCTTTTGATCCTACCCACTGCCTACAATGGCCACATTTTTTTGGCAACATCCTGCATTACATCTTTATAGCCAGAGATATTCAAGTGTAACGTCTATGATGAGAGAGCTCCAGAAAAAAAAGAAATAATTAAAAAAAAAAAATGAACAGAAAACCAACAGAGATTAAGTCTTGGTGCAGAGACTTTCTTATGGAGCTGACTGTGTCCAAAAAACATGCAGCTCTGAAAAGAGCACCCTGAAAGTATGGTAGATGTTCTGGTTGCCTAAATATTAAAGCAGTTAAGAGAAGGCAAAGCTCCAATTCTCCCGAGTAAGGGAAAGAGGCAGCACTAGTAGCCAGAGACTCCTCTAGCTAGGGAGCAAGTAGCAGCTTTAGCTAAACATTGTCCATATGGATCTCAAGGAACTCACTGAAGCAAAAGAACATCAAGAGACATTAAACACCCATGTAATCACACCTGCCCATTACTCTTGCTCTCCTGCCTGCCACCATTTAACTGAAACCACCGTATTGCACAAACTGCACAACCAAAGTAGTATTAAACCTTGTTAAACCAAAAGCATAGTGATCTCTCTAATAACAGTGTATATTCTGGCAACTATGATACCAGGAGTAGGTCTCAGTTTCATGTGCAGTCACCTAATATTAGGTGTCTGTATGTGGATTGTGTTTAGGTTCCAGCTATAGTTAATGGAAACCCAGTCAACACAGTGCAGGCAAAAAACCAATTCCATTCATCCACAGAGAATAACAGAATCACAGCATGGTAGGTGTTGTAAGGGACCTTTGGAGATCATCTAGTCCAACCCTCCCTGCTAGAGCAGCTTCACCTAGAGCAGGTTGCAGAAGATCGCATGCAGGAAGGTTTGAAAGTCTCCGGAGAAAGAGACTCCAGAACCTCTCTGCCAGCCTGTTCCAGTGCTTGAACAAGAAGTTTTTCTTTATGTTTAGGTGGAACTTCCTGTGTTTCAGTTTATGGCCCTCGTCCTACCACTGGACACCACTGAAAAGAGATTAAATGTTTTATAAACATTGATAAGATCCCCTCTGTCTTCTCCAGGCTAAACAGAGCCAGGTATCTCAGCCTTTCCTTGTAAGGGAGATGCTTCTGTCCCCTAATCACCTTTGCAGCGATCCGCTGGACTCTCTCTAGTATTTCCCTGTCTCTCTTGAACTGGGGAGCCCAGAACTGGACACAGTACTCCAGATGTGGTCTCACTAGCGCAGAGCAGAGGGGGAGGAGAACCTCCCTTGCCCTGCTGGCCACACTCTTCTGAATGCACTCCAGGGAAGTAGACACCTATCCAAAAGTAGACATCTATGTTTGGTCATTAGAGTAGCTCTCTAGAAGCCAGCATCTACATTTACTAGAGTTGAGTTTAGTTATCTCTGTCAAATATTCTGGGCTATGTGTATCTGCCTCACATAGGTCCTGACTCATATGTGCCAGGTGATTTCTTAGGTAGCCCAGTGCATCTGTAAATGACAATAAAGAATTTTAGGCAAGTGAATCAAGCCTTAGATCACTGTTGAGTATAATGGGAGCTTGAACAACTAGCTTAACTGTAACTTTTACATCGTAGACAACCAAATTTAGGTGTCTGAACCTGCAACTCAGCTCTCCTCTAGCTGTCATTTGTCCAAGGAAAAGAACATGTATGAGTAGTTATTGTTTACTCAGATATACAAGTTGGAGTATTATGTTGCTTGAAGAAAAATTGCAGGCTTCTGAATCCTTTGTATCCTCAACAAAAATATATCTGGGCTCATTTTGCTGTAGAGAGCAGGTGGGATTCTCAGGTTAACCATTTCCGAATGACATGTTTAGGTTATTATGGACTCCTGTCACAAGCCTTTGAAAGATAAGTGAGAATTAGCCAGAGCACTGAGCTTTCCTCTGCAGAGGAAATAGAAGCTGAGGACGTTAGTTCTTTCTGGATTGCATATTAACATAATGAAAGTTTCCAGAACCAGTCCATTCAAAACAGTAATTTCTTGAAATATAGGAATATCGCCAGGAATTTGCATCAGATTACTCCTGGACTGCAGAATAAATAACATCAGCCACAGGTTGCTAAGGATTTAATTTCCTCAACATTCTGAAACAAATTCGTGTTATTTGACCACGCAGAGCAGGTAGAATGTTGAGTTTATGGATCCCCAACATTTTTTATCCATTAATGTGGGTGCCCAGTGGTGCTGGTCTGTGTAGGTTAGATATGAGATACAAATGTATCAGAGAAGTTTTGTTGGGGTTTTTTGTTGGTTTAGTTTTGTTTTGGTTTTTTTCTCTGAATAAATGTTTAAATATTTAGGGCCAAATTCCATTGCTAAACATATGAACACAGCTCTCTTTGAGTTCATTGGATTTGTGCGTGTGTATCTAAGAGCTGAACTTGGCCCTTACATTTTAGATTTTAGCACTAAGCGTCCAATGTAAAATAACGTGTGATCTGTAACACGCAGGGAAGCAGTAAGACCTCGTTTTAAAGGAAGGGTACAATTACAAGGTTCTGTCTTTCTTTTGGAGAATATTCAGAGAATATTCTTACCTCTTCTCCAGACAGTCTTGCTTTTGTATAAGGTGCTTCTTTGGCAGCTCTGGTCATTTCTGTAGCTGGGAAACAGAGTAGGATACTTTTTTCTTTCTTTACTATTTCTCTCCAATTTTCATTCTGCCTTTTTCAACTTAGCATCACGATGGAAATAAAAATACTCTCAGACTAATTAATTAGATACATTTTATAAATGATGAAAAAGATAAGACGTTGATTTTAAACTACAGGCAGTGTGTTCAAATCAGCCAAAGGACATACCCAGGCACCCTTTCACCGTGGCAGGGGGGTTGAAACTAGATGATCTTTAAGGTCCCTTCTAACTCAAGCCATTCTGTGATTCTTTCCAAAGAACCAATATTACAACTGGGATCAGCTAAAGCATTTTTCTGAGAATTGCAACAGAGCACCACTATGGAACTCTTGAATCTGGAGAGATTCTTTCCCTATTCTTGCTATCTTTTTTTACTCCTCTGTTATTTAGTATTTTTAAAGTATCTAGATTCTTGAGTGTCCATTTTATTTATAAGGCTCACATTTGCCTAACATCCAGGGGTAGGAAGGACAAAGAATGACTGCGTGGTACTGGTGCAGTATCGTGTGAATGCCACAGGACATGCAGGCTCACAGAAACCTGTACCAATACCAAAAAAGAAAAAAAAAAAAATTCTCCAAGTATAAGTGCAGTGATTGAACACTCCAAAATTTCTCCACAGTCTCAAAATTCCTCAAAAATTACTTTCTCCCATCTAATAGAGCTCTGGATTTTATCATTATCAAAAAATACTCTGACTGTTATCAACTCTATGAGCATACTGAACAGTTCATATATTTTAGTGGATTTTATGACAGTCAGGTTCTTGCTGGGGATTAAAGTTTTTGAGGGATGGAAGACTTTTGGAAGATTTCTTATGAAGTTCACCATCTACTTTAGATTCTTTTTCTGTGGTAATATGCTAATGCTAATGGCATCCAGCACAGGAGAGAAAGACCTTGTGCAGTTTTAAGGTTTTACAGATGCAATTGTAAGTGAGAATGAGCTACTAACTTCCTTTAGTCTTTTTTAGGTAGGTAGGTACGTAGATAGATAGATAGATAGATAGATAAGCAGATAGATAGGCAGGCAGGCAGATTAAACACTAATTCTTCTAAAAATCTCATTCTATTTGTGGCCAAAATAGTATTTTACAGCATTCATTGCAAAGGTCAAGTAGAAGTTGTTCTGTACAAAGTAGCAATTTCTTTTATTAGTTTGAAAATAACTTCTGCTTCAGTTTCCTTCCTCATTTGCTAGCTTATTCTTTGGGCAATTGCAAAAATAAATTCCACAGGGAAAAAAAAAAAAACCAAACCAAAACAAACTTCTATTACAATTCACTTATTTCATGATGCTTCCATGGAGCTGGCCAATCATTAACAAACGTCTAAGAATTAAGAGATGCCTGGTCCAGTCTGGTTTGGCAAAACCAGTTTCTTAAGCTTTTTCACATAAAAGCACAGAAGAGCACATAGTGTATGAAGGGGCTGCAAGATTCAGAATTATATATTACATCATCATCTTCACGTGATGAGAGGATTGATCACCTGCTTATAACACGGGTATCTTCTTCCACTAACTGTTCTATCAAAGTCAACTTTAAATTAGACTGTAAAATCTTAAAAATCTTCCAGTTTTGATTGTTGCTGTGGCCTTGAGTCCTGTATTTATGTGAATGATAACTGACAATGTATTAAAAATCCAGTTCAACATCTGCCATCCTGCAGGTGTACATCAGTGCAGAGACTCACAGTCCACGCTGACACTGCAGACTTTGCCCTATCCGAGGTTTACAGAATTGTGCCTTTTATAGCATTGATATTTCAGTAGGTGTGCACCTACCCCAGACAAATGTTGTGGTTTTGACAGCTGTTGTCAAAATCCCCACCCACTCTCTGCACATCTTGGAGTAGTGTTGAAAACAACTGTTTTTCCAGGGTGGGCAAAGTCTGTCGAGTTGAAAACCTACTGTAACAAATTCCTCTATACACTCCAAGGCAAATCCTGTGCAGGCAAGTTGTCCCATGAGCCCTCGACAGGCCTGATATGCTACGGTAAGCAATAAACTTACCTGACCTTGTCCACACCAGTGCGGCCTCCACTACTACTTGAGTGGATCTGAGGGTGGAAAACTATTTTTGACACCCCTCGTCAAAACCAGTTCATTTTTCTGGAGAAGGAAAAGCCCCAGTGACATTAAATAGCCTATGTGCTGAAGTGCAGTGGGGTGAGTTAAGGACATGGGATCATCACTCAGAAAGGCACTTACTTGCTTTAAATTCAGAATACCTTCATAGGTAGACTAGTACTTACTAAAGGTTGTGCTGATGATTTCAGATATGATGGTCTAAAGAAAATAAGCACACATTTTGCATTCATCTATTAGCTTAGGTAGACTTAACAGATAGTATCCCAGTTCTCTCAAACCAGTGGAAATCAAGAGGGGTACCACTGAAAGCCACCCACTTACTTGTACATGAAAAGCAGTAGTATCTGTGAAAACATGGTACACAGACCCTTAATATTAAGTTGCTTCTTCTGCTCACTTGATTTTCATAATTGCCTTAAACAGTTACGTCTCTGTTGGATCCAGAGCATAAAATGGGGAGAGGAAGAGGAGCTGAGGAGTGCAATGACAGGAGTGCATGGTGGGCAGACAGGAGAAAAGTGTCTGTCCCATTCTCATTTACTCTGAGATACAGAAAAAAACCAGCTTTCAGACTTACTAAACATTTTGAACAAACTGAGAGCTGTTTATTTCAAATGTGTAAAAGGCCACAACTTGCCAGTAAATGTAGCTAGGCATGCAAGTGCGTGCATGAAGATAACATACTAGTTACAAGAATTATAATTGTCCTATCATTATCTTTTCTTTCTTTCCTGAATTAGAGTGAATGTGCCATAATCTAGCAAGAATCTCATGATAAGTAATGTCAGAAGTGTCACTTTTTTCTTTTTTTTTTTTCTCTGGAGCTGCCAACTGTCTATTTTAGACATAACATCAGCCTTTACTGTAGCCTTCCACATAAAAGCAACACGAACAGTAATGTCTCTAAGCAAGCATGAATGATTGGCTTGCAGATTCTTTACCAAAAACGGAGTTTATTTACTCCACACAGGTCATAAATTTCCTTAGAAAAACTATCTGTGGTAATCTACATGTGGTGTTTAGCAAATAGAGCTTTCCTCTGATTCCCTCAGTCCATGTACTTCAATTGTCAAAAACAGTGGAAGACGGTTTTCTTACGCCTAAGAATAGGAATTATTTTAGCTCTTTAAAATGGAGTGGAAATGAAGAGCTGAAAGACTTTACATATTCTTCAGCAAGGTGGGCATTTAGACATGGAAATGTGAAAGGGTAACGAGAGTGACCCAAAGTAGCAAGTTATCTAAAGGCTTGCCTCTGCTTCCCTTCTGTGAAGCAGCACCTTATTCCATGAAGGCTCCCATTGAAATCAGTGGAACTGCAGACAAAACGAGGCTTTTCTTTCTTTCTTACCAAGGGAGAAAAAAAAAGAAAAAAAAAAAAAGAAAGAAAGAAAAGAAAAAGGGGGGGTAGGATCTGCCTTTTCATGCAATGGGCTTTTATCTGCTCAAAAATCATGCTAACCTCAGGGTGCCAAGTGTAGTATGTTTGAAAGCATTCCAAGGGTGGGAAGAGCTGCTCTATCTTCTCCACTACAAAGGGAAGCTTGGTAGTTATGAGAGCTCTTGTGGTCTTCCAAGAGAGGTTTTGCATCTGCTTTGCCACCTCCAAGGACATCTCACTTGTTCCGCCTGGATACTTCCAGGTTACGTCTTTCTTTTTATGCTTAAGTTAGGAAAACATTTGAGTGACAATCTTCACGATGAGTTTTGCCATGAAAGGATGGAAAGATTTCTCCCTTGCTTTTCAGTATATAGGCCTTTAAAAAATTACCTAACTATTTATAAGACAAGCTAGAATAACAGGTAGTGCATCCATGGGTATTGTATTATTTTGTTATTACATCACATAAACTCATAGTACTGCTAATATCCTGAGGTCGGAGAATCTTACTCACATTTGAATGTCTAGTGTTAATGGTGAAGAGTTTAATTACTCACATTCCTTCTAGGGACTGCCCAGCATTTGAAACAAATAGCTTTAAACTTATCATACTTATCATAAATGAATTATGAAGTGAGTTGTGGAAAAAATGTCCAGAATTTGTACATTATTATTTTTTCTTTTCTATCACTTCAAAACAGACTATAAAAAAAAAAAATCCACATAGAATTTTGACTTCTGAACTAAGAGTATAAGCCAGATTTCAGGCCGTAAGGAATTTTTATGGTTGAATTATAGACTTCTAAAAGACACAAGTTAAAACTAAACTGCTGACAGTCATTCTGATCATATTTTATAAGCTACTATTAACTAGGATGAGACCATAAAGGAGGAATAGATCCCATATCTATCTGCTGACTCTAGGGTTTCTTATCCTTTCCTCTAAACAGTGCAGCCTACTGTCAGGGAGAATATTGGTCAAACTAGACTGACTACAGATCCAATCCAGTTTAGCAAGCCCAGTGCTGCTATGGAGGCTTTGCAAAATTTAGCTGCCAACTACTCCATCTGTACTGAGCATGTGCAAGAAAAACCTCAACAATTTTCAGCAGCTTCTAACTCGGCCAAGTTCGGGTGGATCCTTTTGGTCAAGGGTAACAAAAAGAACTTATCTTACTTTTCCTCCTTATTCCTCTCCTACTTACTGAAACTTCCCATCCCAGCTCTGAAATAGATATTGGGATGATTATAAGAACTTTTCAACTATTGTGAAACTGTGTTTTCTCTTAATGCCGATCTTAGAAGCAGCAGAAGTAATTCTGCTGGAAGTTTCCAAAAAATTCAGCTTGAGGCACACGCAGAATTGAAAAGCTCATCCTGAACCCTAGTTAAAAATTGGCAACATTACGTGAGTGAAAACAAGGTCTTATACAGAAAAGTGGTAGACAAGCTTAACTGCAGATACTGCTGGCAGCATCACCTATAATATTTTTTTTTCTGCCAGATCTTTGCCTTTTATTACTAAAGAGAATCATTCCTGTGATGTCCAAGGTTTTGTCATCTGCTCTTACGGCTTGGTTTTGGACTGAGGTTGTTGCCTCCCGTGACTTGGCTGCCAGCTCCACAACAGTCAGCTAAGGGATTGATCCTGCGTTATGCCCCACGCACCAGTGGTCTGAAGGCCACACCTGATGTGGGACACATATATTATGCTAAAACATGCCCAGGATGCTCAGCATTTTCAGGACTGGATTATGTCATACTATTAATATGATTATGTTCTTCATTCTCTGGTCTGGCGTGACTATGCCTGGTTCATCATTTGAGTGAATTTTCAGGAAAAAAAGAACAGAAATACACTAATTTTTAGAGTTCCTCAAAGGGTGGGTTTGCTATGTCCATTATATTTACTCTACCCTTGCCATTACCATACGCTTTCTTCTTCTGTTTCACTCGCGTAGACAGCACCACCCCTTTCACTGCTGTGTTTCCATCGTTTGTAGAGCAAGTTACCACTACTTGGTGGTTTTCTATTGCTTCAGTTTCAAGGCTCATGTTATGAACAAAGAATCTATGCCCGAGTATTTTTTTATGCCACTCACCTTATTGAGAACTCATTTACAATGGGAATCCTCATCACTGCACTGGGGGAGTAAATGCAAGGATCTGGTGGTGTGCTTGTGGTTTAGAACAGTAAAAACAACCTCTCCTACTCGAAACTGACTTATATCTTGTAGTATCTTCTGTGTGAGCTTTATGGAGCTTGTATCAGGTCAGAGTGCACTTCATTAGTCTCTTAAAAGCCAGCATGCAAAATTTAGGGACTCTGCAAGGTTCCAAATGTATAAAACACTTTTAATTACAAACAGTTTTACCACCCACTTTCCCCACAGTTAGTCAAGGGAACCAGTTTTCATTGAGGTCACCAGAAAAAATAACCATGAAGTTTCTGGCTCATTCTAGCTTTATATATTCTGAAATAATTAAATAATAATTAAAAAACAAAACAAAACAAACAAACAAACAAAAAACAAAAAACCAAACCTCTCCTGTTTTTAGGCTTTATATCCCTAAAATGACAGCTTGATTTTATCTGAATTCATTCAAGGAAAAACCCCACATTTTCCTCATTCTGAAATTAGTTACATAGAAGTCAGGAAGAGGTTTAATAGAATGGGACAAAGTGACTCTTGCCATGAAAAAAAACCCCAGTCAGTTCTTAACTATAAGGACACTAACAACTTTCTACAGTTAATTTTTAGTTTTCATGTTGCAAGTGGGTGGAAAAAAAAAAATATTTCAGAAATATTTCATATATTTTTCTAATGGCACTACACGTTCAGATTTTTACTGCCAGAAAGCACAGGCCGAACTTTCTCTTTGAAATGCTGTTAAAAGCTGACAAGCAGGCCCACATTTCTTTGCTTCACAATGGTGACACGGTCCTTTGCTGCCCTAAACCTCACTGAAATGCCCGCAATTCCAATGGGGCATAAGAGGCTGCAGACAGAGAGGGAAATGGGACAACTCTCCAGTAGGACTGAGACTCAGGCTTGCAGTCCATGCTTATTAGAGAAGCAGAAAATACACCATTTAGAAAAAAAAAAAAAAATCAGAAGCAGACACTATTGACTTTGTTGTTTGTATAACGTGCATGCCATGGAAAAGCCGACAATTTTTCAGTAGTGACACGGCAGGATTCTTACCAGCTTTTAGAGTTTTTCTCCTGGTATTACTGGCACGCTTTACAGAGGCAGAACCCTGCTAATCTTTGAACTTCTGAGAATTTAACACATATTTTTGTATCTCAAAAAGTATATGGTAATAGTTAGTACCCCGTTTTATACCAAGAAAAATTGCCAAGAGGCTTGTCCGAGATCACAGAGCAAGTTGGCATCAAACCCTGAGACAGAATTTAAGAGTCTCAGCTCTTGGTCCTCCCTTCCTACTGAAAATACTGTGGGAAAAAGTAATATTCTTAAGATTGGTTTTCTTATGTAATTGTTTTCTAGCCTGTCTTTCAAACCTTTATGCTTATGTTTGCATTGGGGACTATAAAGGCTAAAAAGCAGGGCATGGTGCTGAAATATTAAATGCTTTCTATTAATTTTGTGACACAAAGAATCTTCTTTTATCTGTGCTGTAAATCAATGGGGCAGGGACACAGTAGTTAAACTATAGAAGCCTATCGTCTGACTATGAATGCTGTAGTTACAGAACTCATTACCACAAGCACACTTAACAGACCAAATAACGTGCAAATCTAGAGCTACTATTTGTCATACTTAAGAAGAAGCAAAGAATAGCTGGGCAAACAGTCAAATTACAAGCAAAGTGAAAGTAAAGCGCTGCCAGGAGACGCTGGAGCTTATCTTGCCCCTACTGAAATGAATGGATCTTTGGGTGAAACCTTCTCTAGCATTAAGCTTACTCAAGATCGCACATTTTGGCTCGATGCACATTTTCACGAGTGAATAAAAAATTTGGGCGAGGTAGATGTTGGAAAGAGAATATTGGCAAGTCCTTAACTATAGTAATAATTGCTGACGTTGCTGTAGTCGCTCTGACTAAAAATACCCAACGCAATAACAAACCCAGTGAACCCATTCGCTTATTGCCGTTTCACAAAGCCTATTTACATATATAGAAAAGCTCAAAATAAATTCTGGATTCATTATATTTGCAGCACATTCCAGCCCAACGAACTGGCATCGAAACTATTTATTTAGGGAACATCATCCAGGTTAGAATCTTTCAAATCTGACAGTTATTTTTCATCTTGGGCATACGCCGCTTACGACAGGAGAGTGCTGGGCCCTTGTTTTATAAATGTAACAGTAAACAAACTCCGTGCTCTTTTAAACACTACCTTTTTGTCCAAGAGCAATATAATTATGGCTGTATTCATAACACAGTTAAAAGTGAAAAAGCTAAAAGACAACTGAAATGACAGCAAATGTAGCCGTACTAATGAAAACCCTCTATTTTTAAAGTGGACCCGAAGGTGTTTGTTAAGACACAATTTGTCGTGCAAGCACATTTTTTCACTAAGCTCCTACAATTCTCTAACATCCTAAAATATGACCCATTTTGCAACCGGTGCTAAAATTCCGAGAAATTCTGAAATAAAACCGGAGGAAAGCCGAGCAGCAGGGTTGCTCTCCATTTCAGCCAAATCCAAGCCAATGTTCCAGATTATATATATCATAACAGAAATTACTTTTTTTTTTTTTTCCTGAAAAATCCCATCCAGCTTTTATTCGGGTCCATAAACATTACTGGTACTTTTATTAATTTGTCCATAACCATTTAAATAAAACTCTAGTGCTGTGAGCTGTGAGCTGTTCCAGGCTGTAGTAAGTTCCCGTTAAATGTGCAAATGTTCAGCAGAAAGATATTTTTGCACGGAGACTGAAAATCAGCTGTGCCAGATACCTGAAACTTTGTTAGGGTGTTCAGTGGAAAATTTTATTTCGACATTATAAATAACCATGGACTATTTTAAGTGACCTTACACTGGTAGCTTCCAATAACTTATTTTAGTTTATCCTAATTAACTTTTTATTTTATTTTAGTAGGAAGAGAGGGGACTGTAAAATTTTTAGTATGACTAATTAAAAGTGGAAATCTATCTTCTTGTTTGAAAGAAAATAAATCATAATTGTCAGGTTTATATAGTATTTGGATATAAGACAACCTCTTGCCTTCTTTCTAGCACCTTTGGAATGGCTCTGACGGAATGTGTTTCCTCTCCAGCTAAAAGGGGTGGGGGTGTGTGGAAGCCTGAAGAACCTATGGTCATAAATATTTTATGAAAATAATAATGAAAAAAATACATTTTCTGTATTGCAACTCTAGCAAACCAGAGCTTCTGAATATACTAGTCCTGTAGGTGATGAGTAACTGTCCTTTGGAAATGCCTGTGGCCCCTTTTGGGGAAAAGCAGCCCTCTATGGTTGTCACAGGAGCGGGGTGAGCTCAGAAGGGGTTTGTGGTGTTATCCACAGCAATTAAAACTTTCACAACGGGACAGAAAACTGCCACAGCCCCTCCAACGTTGGACCAGGAAAAAAAAAAAAAAAAAAAAGGAGGGAAAAAAGAAAAAAAAAAAAAAAGGAAGAGGCCATAGATGCCTGTGAGACAGTGGGTCAGGGGCTGTTATTCCCCATTGTAACCGTGGGAACCACAAGAGGAGTGGAGGAACAAGGGCAGAGCCCCGTGCCCGGCGGGACGCGCCGGGCGGGCGCGGAGCGGAGCGGAGGCGGCAGCCGCGGTGCGCGGAGCGAGAGCTCTCCCCTGTGACCGAACATCAGATCTTTTCTT
>JAAGNO010014703.1:6733-56008 GCA_033439905.1 Ceryle rudis
TTGTGCTCCCAAAAAGTGGGGGTTTTAGCTTTTTTTTTTTTTTTTTTTTTTTTTTGCCCCCCCTCCTAGAGTGAGCTGAATGACAATAGAAGTCCATTTCATAAATATAAATGTGGGTATTATGAGAAAAACCTTCCTGCACTTCATACCACCCACTCTTGAATTATCAGATAAAATAAAGCTGACGCACTGCAACAAAAGTCAAAGCATGCTCAGCAAAGAGGATCATTTCCTCATTATACAGAGCTGGGTTTTTCTTTTTCTCTTAAACATCCATGTTAAAGACACAGCTAAACCACACTTCAGGTAAGGATATATGTCAACCAGACTGCTATACAATTTAAAAACAATAAAGGAAGGGAAATTCCCCCACTTGTAGCAAAAGCAGATGAAATTTAAGTGTGGCAGGGTATATCTTACCTTTCTTTTTGGCTTAACTGATTTCTCAGGATTCCTACACAGAGGGTGAAGCTTTGTTTCACATTACAAGGACACAAATGCATTTCTACACCTACAGGAACTGCAATGAAGAAAAATCCAAACATTCATTAAAGAGCTATGCATTGTCCGTTAGGAAAAGGTGGAGCAGAAATGCTCGCTCCTCCATGTCTGCTCATTTGAGGAACACCGTGGACGACTAAACTACAGAGGTCCCTCTCTTTGCTCTCTTTTTTTTTGCATTACTCATTCAGAAGCTTGCAAACAATATTCATTTCCCCACCACTTTTGTCACCTGCTGGTAAAAATTGATTTTTCCTGCTGCATGTCAAAGCAGCTGCTGCATTCCTTTCTTCTTCTTCTTTCTGTATTCCCGTTACTGAAGTCAGGGGGAAAGGGCACGGCTTAAAGGACGTGATTGTTATTTAACTGTTGCAGATCTCAGCAGGAGAATGAGATAAGAAGCTTACCTCTTTTATTCTCTGTGTAATGCCAACATGCTGGCTTTTAAAAAACCTCAGTGAAAAATTTGGTGGATTTTTTATCCCCACCTTCAAAAAAAAAAAGTTAAATGATAAATAAAGCTAATTAGATTCCTGCATATTTCAAAAAGTCTAATGGTTTTCAGGTAGATCAAGTGCTGGTTCTGTGAATGTCCTCTCTATAGAAAGAGACTCACTCGACTTGAACACATGGAAGGACCCAAAGTATATTCTGTGTAGACTATTTTTCTCCTGTTTCAATCAAATTGGAGAAAAAACACAAGCATCAAGTTCCTTGAAATCTTTCTGCAAATGCAGGTCCTCTCTGCAGTTTTAACGTCAGGCTGGCTTGCTATCATCCGCAGTTATGTGGGTAGTAGGAAACGCAATGCACTTATAAAATTCCCGTTCAGAAGGGGCTGTTTCACAGTAAGGTTATGGACTGACTGAGATAATATGAGTGCTTTTACCAGTCACTGGCCATCTCTTCTACAACCAGTTCCCTTTCTGACATTGCCCAAGCATCTGGACAATTAAAAAAATGCAAACTGCAGATGCCTGTGTAAGAGACGCATTTGCAGTACAACACAAACTCTTAGGGCCATCGTAAAACCTCTTCTGCATCGGTGCGTCTGGACCGACACAGCTCCCCATGCTGTTACTCAGCAATTTCCATCAGACAATCTTGCTTCTGCGCAACTCTTTGTCAGATCAAAGATGCCACCGTCAGAAACCACCACAGCTGGTCTTCGTCTTTGCAATCGAGAAGGCGGGTTCATGTTCTGGAAAAAGCAGCTCTTCTTCAGACAAAGGAGATCCATGGAAAGAGTACACAACAATAGGAATGAGAAATGAAAAAAAAAAACCCCAGCACAGAAAAAGGGCCAGGAAGGAGCATGGATTCCTTTCAGGTTTTGTTCTCATCATACATGTCCAAGGCAGGCTCGATGGTTGAGAACTCGCTCTCGTAGACCAGGCTTCGAGGGGACAGAGAGTTACGATGAAAGAAGTGGCTGCCTACAAGAGGTAGAACAAAACCTCATTAGGAACACATGCAAACAATGTATGATCCGAGTAAAACATCCGCCTATGCAGGTGCTGAATGCAAACGCAGTACGCATGAAAGAATTGACCACCATTTAACACAAACCCGTAATAGCCATGTGAAGTAGTTCATCTCTGTTCTGTGGTCTCCTGCCAGTTCAAATCAACTGCTCTCCATATGCATGAGCAATCCCACCTCAAAAGGTTCTTTCAGATAAAACAGGTCAGGTCTGAGCAAGGCTGGGACAGGCCAGAGTTTCACTCTCGATGCTTGCTGTTGGTTTGCAGCCTTGTAAAGCAGGCACTACTTCCTTAAGAAACCCTGAAACCTTTGGTAGGTGTCCTGTTCCCTATGACATGCACAAGCACTCCAGCATGGGGCCGAAAGGAAAGAGCAGGCTGAGCGAGGAGATCACCAAGGATCATCCAGCCGCTGCTGCTTAGAGCTCAATCTAACTCCATCCACATGGAGTCATCTTCTAGTAACAGGCACCTATGTATTTCCTTACACAGAACCAAAGGAAACCCTACTCTCTTTTCCAACATTGGTGATACCCGAAACAAGCACCAAGTGGCTGTTGATAGAGTGGGGAATAGAAGTTTTTCCTCTTGGTGGTTTGGTGTTCCCATGGCTCTCCAAACCCGCAGGTGTGTTTTGCCAGGAGCCTTGCTCTACTGCTGGACAAACAGTTCTTTCTGAAAGCATATATCAGATGAGGCCCTTGGCCAAAACATTTCATTACTCGGTTTCTCTATCCCAGAGGGGATTATCTGGGAGCAAGGCTGCTTAGATTACAATATACCAGGCAGCCCCATGAGCCAAACTGGAGGCAACTGGAAAGTTTCCAAGTTCATCAAGAAGGCACTCAGCAAACCAAGGTGCCTCCATTTTCAGGCATCAGTGGAGCAAGATGCTTAGAGGATTGCGGTTTTAGCCCTGGCAGAGTGTAGGTGCTTAAAACCTCCTTTCTTTGCCAAATATTGAGTCCAGCCCATGCCCTTCTGAAATAAAGAGCTTACAAAAGATACGAGGGAAGAAGAATTCAGCCGCCACTGTCCAAAACACCTTTACTCTTTCGCCACTCACTCAAAAGAGACTCAAAAAATACCTCATCCTTATTAGGATTTAAAAAAAAAAGAGCTAGAGTTCTAGTTAAACATGTAGAATTGTTGAAAGACCAAAAGGAAAGATGAAATTTGCACTTATCCAAGCAGAGGCCCCATAGCAGCACTGTCTGGAAGAGCCAGGGACACTGCAGATGGTCTCCAAGCAAACTCCTTTCACAAGTGGTGACAGGAAGCTGCCATCCTTATTTGCAGCAAATTCCAGCCTGAGCTGCACAGCAGTTGTGTACCCAGATCAAGTCCCCATTAAGAACAGCAGCAAACTGAAGCTGGGCAATGTATCTGCTGCCAGTTTCCTGACCCCCCTCCAAACGTGTTATCACCAAAAGCCAGTACACGCTCACTCCACCAATTTGCAGTGTGAAGGGTAAGTTCTCATAAGCAAATTAATTTATATTTGATCCTGTAGCTAAATGAAACAAGAGTGAAATCAGCAGTTATATCGCATAGGAGTGTACTACTCATTCTGCCAGAAGCAGATATCCAGATATTTGGAAGAAGTTCACTGTGTTGGAAAATAAGTTACAGAAGCAGTCAGTAGGGAATGATAAGCACCTGCTTTCCGGATCTGAACCCTTTCCCAAATTTACAGGTTTCTAAACTAGGTAATACTTAAAAAAAAAAAAAAAAAAGTTGAGTACAAACTTGGAACTATGACTTCCAGCGGACCATAGTCTGTCTTTAAACAAAAATACCTGAACCTACATTGAAACTATTCCAGATAAAACTGATTTCAAGATTCTTCTTGAAATGTGTTATGGGTCAGGATCATTTAATTTTAATGACCGAGTCTCAGTTCGCAATTAAAATAAGCCACAGATATTAGATGTTTCATCTCCCTTTCCTCCACCCACTGAAATGTTACATACTGAACAGCCAGTGTTGAAATGAAACAAAGGGGATTCTAAAAGCTTGGTGTTGCTTTTGTTTTACAAAAATCAAACAAGGGATTAAGAAGCAGACAGCCCAGGCCATCATTTCCTCTGTGTGTGTCCACACTTCTACTTTAGCAGATTCAAGGGAGTGATTTAATCAACAGGCAGACAGGTCACGTGACATCAAATATTTTAAAGTAACCTGGAAAAAAGCACTGTATATCCAACACCTTTAAAATTCTTTACTGTGATGTTTTCTTGCTTCTTGGCAAAAGAAATTTAAGCCAGCCACCTTCAGGGAGGCTGCACATTTCCATACAGATATCAATCTCTTGGCTTCCATACCACTTTTGGGACACATCATTCATTCTTTTCTTAAATGTATCTCTCCAGTGCAACCCACCCAGAGCTGAAAATCCAGCTGTTGCTGAGTGCTTTTCAACACTTGATCTTTAGGTGCTTCAATAATCAGGTTCGGTGTCATTGCCCACAACTTAAAGCTTAAGAAATAAAGGCAGCAGGGCACAGTGACCTTCTACACTCATATTAATGTGGAAAATTGCTTGTGTTTGTTTAAAAACATGGCATCAGTCCAGCTGATAAATTTACTGAATAAATGCATTTTAAGGACAAGTAGAAGTATTCACAGTTCCAAATTCAGCTTATGAGTCTGTTCTTCCTATTTTGCAGTTTCCAAAGAAGACCAAGATTTATCCCTTAGGCATAGAAAACAAACAGGAAGCCTGCATTCAGTTTTAATACATGAAAAACAATCCTTCATCAATCTCTACCACTATTCTTCATTATATACTTACAAAGAACTTTTCAAAGAATTTACATTGAGTCTGACAATAAACACTCTATCCTGGAATCAATCTTTATACCTACCATAGGATGCTACAGATGTGGGCCCACACCAAGGCAAAAAATTCAGGAGGCACAGCATTGCTGTAGCACTGCAGGTGCATCAGGATTAAGTCTCACTTAGGCTTCCTTTTCCATGTGAAAGTATTTTCATGCCCTCAGTCATTACTCAGGGCCATCTTCTGGCACAAGCTGCAGTCCCTTTCTACAGCTCCTCTGGCACAATGACTTCTTAATGCAGAAATCCGACCAGAGCATTCCCCATCTCAGACAATTTGTCTAGACACCCTCTCAGTTACAGAACAACAGATCAGGATTATTTCATACAGTATCCTTTCCTCGAAACCAGCTGTTGAGCAAGGCACAGCAACACCCTGTCACACCCCTCTGTCAGCCCAGTCCTGCCAGCTGTGCAACATCTGAAGAGAGGGACCAGCTCTTCTCCTTTCCTCTCACTATTACGACTATGCATATGAGAGTAACCTCTTTCACATGTGGATATCTAAAAGCAGGGATGACAATAAAAACTTTGGGAATTTCCTCCTTGGGCTTATCCAGAGGCAAAAAAAAATGAAGTTTCTGGGATGGTGCAGAATCCATCTTTGAATATGTTTATTTCATTAACAGGATAAACTCACATCCCTGGCCTGACCTATAATTAACCTAGCAGATACTGCCTTTAGTTAATATTATTAACACTTTGTTGAGACAAGTGTTAGAGGCTCAAAAGAAAGATTAAAAAAGACAGCCCTGGGTTATTTAAATCCTCCACAGAGGGAGATGCATGAGAAACCCTGTAAACCACTTTGTTCCCAGCATCCCTCAGCTTTTGCTGCTGTTGTAGAAGAAACATGAACTAGAACTGTTTGTGGTGCTTTTCAGATCTGGGTCACTGCGCTGTTTGGGCTGTCCCTGCGCATCCTTCCCGACAGCATCAAAAAGCACTTAAGGATTTTTACTACTACTGTTGGGAGATGGATGGCGGGGGGGAAGTCACCCTTTTGTTTCATGGCCTGTACCCTGAATCACACTCTAACCGTATTCCTCTATTCTCAGCAACAACGCTCAGTTGACAAACACAGTATTTTACCAGGACACAGTATGTTTGATTTTTTTTTTTCCTCTTCATAAGTAAGTCCAATGGGGTTTTCCAGTCTTTCAAAATGCACTTACTGCTCTCTTGATTGTTTTCATATTTCTTTCAAAATTTCACAAGGAAACATTGAAAAATAATTCTATTAAATGTACCACATAGTTAATTTCTTATTATAAAAGCTGCCAGCTCAGCTGAAACCTGCTGGACAGATAAGAATTAGGAAACTATTTTAATGTAGACTCTGGCTGTGTTCCTAAATTCTAAAAGTGCCTATACATAAAAATAAAATTAAATTAAATCCTCTATTTCCAAGTACATAAAAAAATCATACAGTAAAACTGGTTCTTCTCTGTTCATTTAATTAAATTAGAAGGCATTTTCAAATGTCTACATCTTGATACGAGAACAACAAAAACAACCAAAACCACAATAGGTTTTAACTTCTATCAATTATATTTTCCTTACTGATTTGTTACCTTCATCTACCCATCTCATTAACTCAAGAATTAGCATCTGGCTGTGAATCAGGTCCATGTTTTAACTGACTGTTGTGAAATTACTCATATAGTGCTTGCATAAGTAAACTTGGGTGAAACAGCCTGAGTGAGGACAGCAATTGAGAGATCTTTTCCCTTTCCCTCCTCACCAGTAAAAAAGCCATGTCAAGAAGGGACACGTTTGTGTCGAGTTTCTGTATAAAAGACCACTACCGATCTTTCATGACCTGAACTTGAACGAAAACTTACCCTTTTCACTAATATTGAAAGGAGGCTTCACAGATGACAGTGGGGGAAAACACTACTTTTACACTTGGTATTAAGAAAGAAGTAGTAGTTTAGAGTTGCTTCACTTCTTTCAGAATTAAGGGTGGGGAGAACACAAAAGACAGAAAATGTTCATGATTTGTATGTTGAGAGACCTGCGCTGCAAGCCCTCAGCCATGCCTGACCTGGAGACAAAAACAGACTGCAATCTTCCCAGTGTGACACAGGAGTGTTACAGGAAGAGAAATGGGGAAAATGTTCTTATTTCAAGTCAGTTCTCATCTGGAGTCAAGGCAAGCCTGTTAGATACTAGAATGCTTGGCCCAGCTTTTTTTCCTACCAAGTTGTTACGGAGCGATTGGTAACTACACCCTGTTAGTCAGCCCCATGCTGGGTGGCATCACAAGAATGGCACTGCATGAGATTTCCACTTGCTACCTTGCATGTCCCAAAATGAAAGGAGAGGAATACAGATCTGTAAAGATTAAACCATTCAAAGAAAATAAAGCACCTTGTAAAGTTTACAAAAGGCTGTCAGACTTAAGTACTAACACAAGAAGTTCAAGAAAAATAAAATTCTCACAGAATAAGATTTCATAATTAAAAGGTTTTTTTATTTCTTCACTTTTTCTTTAATACAAAGCTTTGGCATCAGCAAATTTTATGAAAAAATAGAATGTACTAAATAATTGCTTGTGCTGCATGATCGATAAATGATGCATAAAAATAGGTGTCTCTCTCCAAGGCAATTGGCTGGAAAGCATTTCTTCAATACCATTCCGCTCTGTGGGGCAGAAAAAAAAGAAACAAAATATTTATATTCAAGTTAATACTGCCAATATTATAAAGTAAAACATAATCTTGTAAAATCAAGTTAGTGAGAAATTACTAATTCTAAAAGGCCAGAGCATTAAAAGAGGTATGTACTCCTTACATCACTGTTACAGGACCAGTAAAACAGACAGAGGTTTGAGCACTTCCAAACTTCTGAGGAAACATCATCTGCTACTGAAAACTTTCTCTAAGTGGTGCTATCCAACATGTGGGCTTTTGGGATGTAAAACACAGTTATATGGTAAATTCTGACTGTTCCCTAAGCAGCAAAGCAAAAGGTGCTTCTTTTGTTCCTTTAAATCACTACCTAAAACATTTAATAGCAATAGTGCACAAATATTATGAGACCAAGAGAAAGCAGCTGGATCCTTATTTTCTTATCATCTGGACAATGTTTACTTTTATCAGGAACTAGTTAAAAACATGTGTGTGCATGTATATACGTACACACACACAAACATATATACACGCAGTTAGGTATGTATATACACACAACTCCAGAACTACTGCTCTGAAGTATGTTTACGCTGCAGGAAGGACATAGGGGGGGGGAAAAAAAAAAAATTATCAGGACATGTTTTTATGTGAATTTTTGTGCAGAATATTTGGTACCTTTTACTTGCATCAGCATATTCTGTGGCCTCATTATTGTTACTGATGGTTTCTGATAAGAAAACAACCCCTAGGTTTCCTCTTGAAACACTACCATAAAAATGCAGGGTGTGCCAGCATTGCTTTTCATATGGAGAACAGCATAAAAAGCAGGTGTGCTGTTATGACATTTAATGGAAATTACAATGAGAGGGAGCTGCCAACTATTTGGCATGATATTCAGCCCAGCAAATGCTTTGTCAGGCACTAGGGAACATAAGGCGTCAATGAAACAATAAACCTAAGCATCAGTGTCACACATACACATTTTAAACTGTCTAAAATAGTCAAACCTAGCAGCACTTGTGGAAGCTGCTCAGATACCAAGAGATTCAGTTGAAAAGGTGTTGAGGTTAAAGGATACAGCTAGGTACCTCAGTTACCTAAAGAAGTGACTTTTGACAGCTCTAGTTTTCAGGGTTGCTAGCTTTTTTAAGTTTGCCTCTAAGTGTATGCTTGTATATGTTGTGTTGTCATTCCTATCATTGGGGAAAGGAGCTCTCCTCACACCACCTCACCCTTTTGTTTGTACTAAGGGAACATCACAGTGAAAACACTCCACTGGAGGCCCCAGCTCTCTGAGAACCTGAAGAAGCTCTTGCCCTTTCGGTACAAATAAACCCAGATCCCAAAAGACAACAGAAAGAAGAATTGCAAGGCAAGGCAAAAATGAAACTGCTATCAGTGCCCACATCTGGGTGATACTACACGGGCTACAGTTCCTCGGTCTTCTTCCTAATGATGTGGAAATGACCAGAAATGCAGACATTCCCATTTCACAACTCATCTGGCTCCGTGCTCTCCTGAGCTATTAATCATGTTAAATTAAACAGTGCAGATTAACCACCTTCAGCTACAGCTCTGTTACCAAGTTGCTGACTGATAGCTGCAGTTTCAAGATTTTGACAAACAGAAAACCAAACTAATAATCGGGAAACTCGATAGGGCTATTTCAAGTTCTAAAACTTTTCTTCTTTTGTAATTAGCATCTGAAAAGAGGAGGAAAGGAAGATTTGCTAATTAGTGGTAATCAAAGGTCCCTGATGACCAAAACCTCTAAGAACTTCTTATGGCCTCTCCTGAAGACGACTACCTTGAGACTGCCTAAAATTTTACACTGTAGACCATTAGACTTTTTTCCATCTTATACTTTCCAGAGATAACCAAAAATTAAAAAAACCCCGTTGCTTTTATCACAAGGAAAAGAGAAAAGTCTATAAAGCTACATTTCCAGGCTTGCACAGAACACTGCCTTTGAATCTCATCACTTTTGGTAAGAGGTCAACACAGTAATGGAAACTCAGCTGCATCAAGATGTTCAAAAACAAAGAAAAATGTTGACACTTTCCCTTCCCAAATAAATACGTTATGATTAAATATATATCATGAGCCCAAATGTTCCATTCACCTAAATAAAAATAGCTAGATGTACCTAGTTAGTGTATCTGCAGAACAGATTTATACTTGCTCACAGAACTATTGAAAAAAAAAATATAAAAGGAGATTGAAAGTCACATGCTGGAGTGTTTTCTTGTCCAGCCTGTCTGAAGGGAGGGCAGTGGGGGTGTCTGTAAATAATTAAGGAAGCAGGGATGTCTTTAAACACCCCAACTACAATTCTTAAGCATACTAAAATGAGAGGTCAGAAGATTGGTCTGCTCTCTTCACTTAAGAAACAGTGTATTCGTTGCTTTCATCTCTCCCTCTCCCAAAAGAAAAATGGCAGTTTTATACTTAAATACCTGTTTTCTTAGCTGAAAGTGTGACAACTAGGAATGCAGACTTTTTAACATTAAATTTGACTACACAATTGAGGTGAAAATTGTCAAAGGTAACTGATGGTAGTAATCTTTGGCTTTGCCAGGTGAATTTTGAGCATGGGGATTTAATGGCAGAAAGCTACTGTTTATCTAGACCATCAATCAAATACTGAATAGAAATTTTCTCTCTTTTCCCTGTTCCACATTTCCACTTAGTAATGAGATTTCCTCAGACAGTCCAGCTAAATATAAAGAGGGACTTTAGATGTTACCTTGGAACCTAAAGAAAGAGACTTATAGTTAAGAAAAGCAGAAAAGTAATTTGATTCTTTGAAAACTGCATTTTCCCCCTTTCTCTATTCTCTTGGTATTTGTTCCCAATGTTGTCCAAGACACGCATCCACCAGAAATTTACAGAAACATCTGAATATTTACTTACTCGTTAGCATTCAAGCTAGCTGTGGCTTTGATGATCATGTAGCAGAGTGTAAGGGCACTGAGGAGGCCAAAACTGGCAATAATAAACCATTCTTCTGTTGACAAAGGAAAGGGAGGAAATCACTCGTGGGAGAAGGCTTATGTCAAAGCGATGCCAGTATTTCCCTCAAACACCACTGGCAGGAGGCAAGAGGCTTCTAAGCCATGACTGGCACCAGGAGGTGAAGCAGAAGGAGGTTAGCCACAGAGTTACTGACTGGAGAAGGCTAGCAAAGAAGAAGTGGAGAGAGGTGTGGAAAAAAAGCATGGTACAACAATATTTCCTGGCTGAGCCCAAGCGTTAGTGGTAAAGAAAGATTACTTGAAGTGAAGTGAAATGCAAGAACAAGGGAAAATGTAATGAAACCTCTGTCCGCCCCCCCAAGTCAGAAAGAAGATTGTCAGGTTCAGTTTAGATTTGCTGAGATGTGGCTCTTCACACAGGCACACTCAATCTATTTGTGCACTTAACTTGTGTCCTCACCCCCTCCCTCCTGAAGAAATGTCATAGTGTTACTTACAAAAAACCAAACCAAACCCAAAAAATAGGATAGCTTGTTCAACAGTGAAACACAGCTAGAGTTTTCCATTTAATAGATAGGAATACAACATGGGAAAATAATTTCAACATTATTGTATACACACACATTAAACAAATAAGTCTTATAAAGAAGGCTATTAAAGAATGTTTACTACTCAAAGTTCTCCCTCCTTGAGATCAATTTGGCACATAGTAATAGTTCAAAATACAAACACTTTTGTTGAATATGACTTTTGGTTTAAGTGTCATGCATCAAAGAATGCATGTGTCATCCATAAAATCTAATCATTTTAACAGCCTTTTCTAAAGCTTTATTTTATAAAAATGGTCAGGATGAACTGTTGCTGATTATTTCTTGTTTTACCCTGGCACCCCATCTGTGCAAAAGCAATACTATAGTTGGGAACAGACAGCAAAAATACCTTCTGTAAAACCAAGAAGTTGAAAGTTTCAGTTAAATTACAGAGGATTTTCCCACCCGTGACAAGGAGAGCAGCACACTGACAGATCTGCTCTCTGTTCAATAGAGCTGGTTACAAGATGACTCAGATGTTGAGCACTGCATGACAAAGTGACTTACTGTCTTTGTGAAGACTCTAGATTTTGTACAAGGATTTTTCCTTCTCAGATCGGGACATTTCTAGATACAGACTACGTTTTTCACAAGATGGGCTTTTTTTAATGAGGCATTTACTTTGCTACAGCATCTAAAGAAACACTATAATGGACTGTATCAGTTACAGATAGGTATGTATCAGTAGCAAACAGTGTCACTAAGTTCAAAATGTAGATCCGCATAAGCAAAATACAAGGAGAAAAGTAGACTGTTGTACTGCATGGATTCTGTTTTTGCAAATCAGCCAGAAAAACAATTCATGCATCAAATTGAGACTGTACAGCATATGGAAAAGTGATGCCACACATATTGTATTCATTATAGTGCTAGGATACATTAAACCCACTAGGTAAAATATGGTGAGTGGAAATTTCTCATGCTGTTCTTACAGGTAAGAGCTTGCAAGCAGCACCACGAATGGTTCTGTGATGTTATAAAACACTTGGACTATACTCAAGCGTTGGTACAACAAATACTTTTTTTAATTCACAAATATTCTAAGAAAAGCCATCTGCTAAGAGAGGTAAGAATTCCAGTAATAATGTTCTCATAAGAAAAAAATGTCTGTGGTAATAGTAAACAGGTAAAATATTTGTATGTATTATTGCATGTAAAGTATGCTGAAATGGTAAATAATGGTTTTGGCAATCCAGCTTCTCCTACTAGCTACCAAATTCAGAAGGGTTATTATGCTGCCATTCAGAAGGGTTACTATGGTGCCATTTTAGTTCATCCAGTGTTCTTGGCATGCAGATTTAGGTGGATACATCATGAATAATGAAAGCTTTGGTACTGGTCATACCTAGAGTTACTGGTTTTGGTATGGAGTCTATGCCTCTTATAGAGGCACTGAGGTCACTTCTGTCCCTACAGGGAAATCTGTCACCGTGGCCCCACAGCACAGACCTATAGCACCAGCAACTGCCACATATCAGGGAAACCACAGAACAGTACTGGAAGCCAAATAAAACTTACTTGTCACGGCAATGTTGATCTCCCCTGACCTTGGCGTTAGCTCTCCGTCCTGTGGAAGCTGTGACATCCCAGAGGTGCGCAGGGGCTCCAGGCTGAGAGAGCTGTCGTTGGCGAAATCGCCGAGTGCTGATCGCCTGCTCGTTGTCTGGCTTCTGGTGAGCCTCTCCATGTCAAAGGCTACATTATCTGTACATGGCACATTTGGCTGGAAAAAATGTGATTCCATGTTACAATGGTGACTACTCCACAAGTAGCAAACTTATAAATGGAGTAAAATCACACATACACAATATATATGCAGCTGCTACGGCTGTCCTCTGACCACACACAGGAGAGAAACACACAAATTCACACGTTCTATCCAAAGTTGCTCTTCCTTCAGTCCACCTTAAAGAGGTGGAGGAAGAACCATAAAAAAAGGATTAAAAAAAAAAAAGCAGCTTACAAACCCCTGAAACACCCTTCTCCCTTTCTTCCCTATATTTATTTCTCCTGTTCAGGGTCTCAGACATGGGAGGAGAAAGATCTCACAACAGTGCAACTTACCACAATTCCCAGTGCCTTCAAAATGTTCAGTTTACACATTGGACACGTACAGTGCTCACTAAGCCATGGATCCACACAGGCTTTATGGAAAACATGCCTAGAACAGAGAAGACACATATAATTTGCAAATGCTTTTATTTAATATAATGAGAACTACTTTGACAAACATTTAGTTAGTTTCTTTTTTTTAATTCAGTCAGCAGAACAAATTCTAGAATTGCCAGTGTACTGTGCTGATTGCAGTAAGAAAAGAACCAAAACCTCTTGCTTGTTGTTGCAACCCTTTACTAATACTTCAACCGGGAGGAAATAACTGAAAGGAAATTTTAATTTTGTTTCCCCTTTCTCAGCTGATAGGAGTATGCACATGAGCAGAATAACCAGGGCAACGAAGGAGGAGCACAGATCCACCAGCAGTCCATTTTATTCAAAAGTCAGTGCAACCAACTTAAACACACTTATGTTTGATTTTGAAAGGGTTTTGTAATTATGACATCTAAGGAAAAAGAAGGCTTTTCCTACATTCAGTATTTTTTGATATCAAGAAGGAAAACATGTCCATCATCACATGATGGTCATAAAACCCCTCAATCTTTCAAAGATGAAAAGGCAAACCAGGCTTCTGCTTGCACAGGAGGAACGTCTGCAAGAGAACAGTCTGAATTGCCACCTACATCGCAGACAAAATCTTAGTCACATACATGAATATAAATGCAACAGAGCTGGGACTGATATAAACCAATATAACAAGGAAGGACTATGAAGAGACCAAAACAACATTTGTAAATTAAAAGAATTAAAGGAAACATCATCTTGACTTTTCAAGAGGCAAAGGACTTTTCAGAGTATATCTATGTCAGAAATGGGTATCACTAGTCCTTCTACACAATACAGCTTTAGCAAATACTCCTAATAACCTAGTCTGAATAGCTGCCTGCAAGAACCCAGATCCTTCATTTCCAGTGGCTCTGACTGCGGAGCAAAAAGCCAAAAAGAGCAGGCACACCCAAACACAACAGACCAGTGACCATGACAAAGATCAGCAATTAAAAGGGCTGCTTAGCTAGCAAAGATCTGTGCTCTGAAACTAGCAGACAAAGGGGCAGTGGCAGAACACTGAGTTCCTGACATCTGTTTGAGGCATCAGCACAGTCTGTAAGAGGTCATGCATGTCCCCAAAGCAACAGAGTTCACTCTCCGTCCCCTCCCTTCTCAGGTTATACTTGCTGCTCTGTGCCTCAATAAGCTCATCATGGGGTCTAGAGTTTCTCTGCTCCCTGTCCCTTGGGATTTCAAAACCAGAGACCAAAGAAGGCATACTACCAGATAACATTAAATAAATTAATCTCTGGAAAACAACCTGAGAGAAAGGCCTCCTGAAATTGTTAACAATCATAGAAAAAGACAAAATTTAATTATGTTTTGTCTCTGGCCACTCAGATCGATGGAGGGCCTAAAGTATATTGAACTAACTAGGACCCAATCAGCTACAACTATATACCCTACCTCTACTAACTAAAGATGCACAGACTTAGAGAGTATAACACAGTCAGTAGAAGATGGACAGGGAGCAGAAGAACTTGTCTACATCCCAGATATTGCAGGAATCGAATTTCAGCTAGTTGCTTTGCTGCCTGTGTCTTTTAGCAATACAGCAGCGATGAAAACCAGGATACGTACACTGCTTACCGTTCAAGTAATTGCACAAAATACAAACTCACTTCTACTGTTATTAGGTCTTAACGCATTCTCTTTATTACTCAGAAAACTACAGGAAACAATGTTTAGAAATGCTAAGTGATAGAAAATGGTTAGAAATCTGAAACATTTAGACATACTATTTTTCTACGTTAGGCAACTAATGGCTTTTATTTGCTTGTGTTTCCTTTTTAGTCTCCAAAGTCTGTTTTTTTTTTAAGTAGGACAAACCTGAAAATCTAATATTTTGAGAAACAGCAGACAAGAAGACTCCACAGAAGTACGAAAACAGGTTTAATATATCGTTATCAGCTAATCAGTGCTGTAGAAGCATTCAGATCAAGTGAAGCAGGCGACTGATATGGATGCCAACGTGCATCTTCTAATCTTATGAGGTACTCTATAGTCATTAGCACTTTGATACAGTTCAGATGCACCAAACCAGCTCAACTATTTTTGTGACCTCTTAATTCTTCTAGTTCCTAGACCTTCAAGGATGTTTATTAATATGTTTCAAAAATGTGCAGTTCTCTAAAGGTCATTTGTTGATTTAGATCAGCATGGCTCTGCCTACTACTTACGCAGTTTATCTACTCCTTAAAAAGCTTGCTGATATGATCATGGTGGCTCAGGTTCTGCCTGGATTTCTCCGCTTGAAAGGGTTAAAAAGCAGTTATACAGCAGTGAAGATATTAAACACATGAAATATTATAAAAACTCAGTCTGACAAAGTAAACACTTGGATTTTCTGCTATCACAAACCTTCTCCATATTCATATTTCTGTCACTTGTTTCCCAAGACCATAAATCTGAAGAGTTCCTATCGAGTTGCTCAAAGTCACAGCGGCTGATGACGCTCCCTCAGGAGCCAGGCATCAAGGAGTCAAGTGTGACACAGCTTCTGCTGCTTCTCCGGCTGGTGAAAGCACGGCCAGCAACCAGGCTGGTAGCACTGAAGGAGCCTCCCATGCGGGCATAACTCCAAACAGGTGACCTGCAGGTATTTTTCCACTCTGTCAGCATAGCCAGGCCAGTTGCCCTCCAGCTTGTAATAAACACTGTAACACCAACACTGTTGTACAACACAGCTTCTTTGCAGCATTTCACAGAAAAAGTGAGTTAAAAATCTCTTGGTAGGGTAATGCCTCTAAATTGTTGTGTCACGCAAGGAGAAGGGTTTGACTGAGTTTACAAGTGCTATTTCCCAAGAGCTCACTACACTTCCCTGCTCTCAGTGCAGCAACCCCCCAAAGGCACCTGACCAATGTGCTGCTGCCAAGTAGCATCTTTGGCTGCTGCTGGAGGCAGCTACTCCCCTTGCCCTAGGGTACAAACCTCCCATCAGGGCTGGCGGGAAGCACACAGGTCCTACCCTGCCCTGCTGCAGGCAGCCCAGTACAGCCAGCATAGGTGAGGAGGGATTTCTGACCTGCTGCTGGGGGGAGGAAAGTGCCATATGCCCCCTCCGGCAGGCAATGCCAGAGGAAAGCAGCCTCAGTGCTTTCAACAGCTATGTAGTAATGCTGGGGGAAAAGAGAGACTGACCTTGCAAGCAGGTAGCACAGAAAATGGGGGCTGTGCAGAGGCACTGCAGTAAGCAGAAAGGATGGCACTGACATATTGTGTTAATTTGCTAGAGGGGGGGGGGGGAAGAAAGAAAAAAAAAAAAAAAAAAAAAAAAAAAAGGCCAAAAAAACCCAGCAGCTCACTGCAGCAGCACAGAATAAAACAGATGAAAATCTAGCTTAGTTATTTCTGTCATTTTTCACCTTCTTGTCCAGTACAGGAATTATTAAGAATTTGTCTCAAAAGCTTTCTTTTTTTTTTTTTTTTTTTTTAGCATATTCCCTAGTCATTTGTCTTCCTATGTTGTAAATTCCTTCCTTCTTTCTGCCCTTTCCAATGTTATTCTCTCTGCTCTTCTCTAGCCTGTCACTTCACTCTCCCACTATGTCTCCCTAGTCTTTCACACTACCCCCTCCTGATCGCTTTTCACCTAGTGCCCATTCATCTCCCAGACACAGCAGTGTGATGGCAGAGTAAAACTATCTGATTAAGAAAAATTGTACATGAGGTTTTTCTTTTGCTAGAATTCTTCTAATATTTGCTTACTCTACTTATGTTTAAATCATATACTGATATTCACAAAAGATAGAGACATTCCTCAGGCTTTTAAACCTAAAACAGGCAGGTGCCTTATCCATCTGTACACTAAAAGCTATAGGTATGGCCATAGGCTGCTGGTACTGAATGTATTTCTCTCTGCAGCACAAAATGAGTAACAGAAGTTCAACTGCATTGTTTGCAATCATTTTCACTTTTTTTTTAAATTAGCCACAATTTCCCACCTGTGTCAAATCTTTCCATCACAAGTCTGGTGTTTCACTAAAGGATTTTAGGTGCAGCTTGTTCAGCTGCTGGTAGGTTTTTCCTGCTGTGTCTGCCCAGACCAGACTCCTCTCTGCTGAGGCACAAAGTGACAGACCATACTTAAGTGCAGAGAACAATTGGGGTACCAAAGGGAAATGATACTTTTAAATTGATGAAAGCAGCAAGGATGTCAGATGTCAGTAATTCCTTCTGTCTAATGATTATAGCTTCCTCAACAGGCACAGTAAGAGAAACTTCCAGCCTCTCATTTGATTCCTCTTGGTCAAGCCATTTTCTCCATAGTTTGCTTGCAATTTATTTTCTCATCTAGCTTAAGAGACTCTCTTGTAGCTGTATTTTTTTTTTTTTTAACTGTTGTCCTGGTTTGAGTGAGAACAGAACTAACTCGTTCAGTGATTTTACTTTTCGGTTCAGTTCTTCTAACCAACAGCACTTTCTGAAGCTAGCAGCCTGTTTTCACAGACAGTGTCTGCTGCTGGCAGTGGTAACATCCCATGGTTAGAGTTACCACCGAGGATTGGTGTGCAGACCAAGGTCACTGCTGGGTCTTGTGTACCACACTGGGGGTGCAGGAAAGTGAAAGGCTGCACCTGCAGGGTGGAGTGGACAGGGCAGGTGACCCCAAACTGACCAACAGGGTATTCCAGCCCATATAAGTCATATTGGGTATAAAGCAGAGGGATCTGGAGGGACTATAGCTCACTCTCTCTCTGGTGACTCCTGGGCTCCTCTCCCCTCTTGTCCTGCTTTGCCAGCTTTGCTCAGGTCCTCTTTCAGTTCCTTCCTCAGAGCATCCAAGGAGGACTCTGTCCATTCTGCCTTCGATCCCAATCAGTGTGTTCCTGAATCCAGTACCAGAATCCATCTCCTGAACGCAGCTCCCGCCTGCTGTGGGGCCCAGTCTGGGACTCTCCTGGTGCCTGCTCCACAGCATCAGTGGTGACGGTGATGTAATTACCATCAGGGGGTTTGGATTTGATACTGGTTTTGTATATATTTGTAAACATTCTAGTTTTATTATTATTATTTTCATTTTTATTCAAGGTGTTCTAGTTTCCTTTTCTAATCACTAAGTCTCTCTCCCTTATTCCTTTTCTCTTCCCCTTTGGGGAGGGAGGGGGGTTAACAGAGCATCTGTTATAGGTCTAAGGGGCTGCCCTGACCCTAAACCGTGACAACTATCTTTCCATGTTGCACTAAAATGAGAGGCTGAAGTATCAGGAAGTAGAAAGGGATTAAATCTCCAAAACAAGATTTGGGGAGAAACATCTCAGATGCTGAAGACTGAAAAGTCTTAAATGCAATCTGAAATTCATTAGACTCATCTCTGCAGGTACTGGTTGGCTCTTCATCTATAAATATAAATGTCTTGTGGAAAGTATCCATCTGAATGTTTCTGTCTAGACAAGATAGTTTTGCACTCAAAGCTGAGCTGCAGCAGATGAAAGATTAAAACTAGTATGAAAAGTTGTCATACAGCCTTTGTTGGGAATGTTATCTGAGCCTTCCCTGACCTTACATTCTTGTGAAAAACAACAGAAAAGTATCTACACAAGAGCCTTGATACCTCTTTCACATGGGATATTGTGGTCAAGGAGGCTGTGCTAAGATGGCCGACAGCTGCACCTTCATCCAGCTCCCTGCAGCAGCTGTAACTATCCCTGAGAGCATGGAGCTTCTTGTCTGCAGGACTGCGGCTCACCAAAGATGTCTGAAGGAAATGGACTTTAAAAAACTTTTTTTTTTGTTGTTAAAAAATTAATCAATTATCATCTTGGTTAAATGGTCTGTATCTTATCTGCTGATACTAGCAACATATCTATAGCTTGGACAGTGGCAGTTGCTTAACTAAAGAAGTAGACTTAGTCCCAACTCTGCCTTGTGCTTAGTGGGAGAAGACACTTTCCTACTAGATGCATATTCATTCTCTCTTCATTGGCAAGGACCTCCCTCTGACCTCTGGTCAGTATCAAGAGAAAGGCACAGAGGGTGAACCTCCATTCTGCATCCTTGAGCCTCACACTACCACCCTGAACTACAGAAGTGAAACTTTAAGAGGAAGTTTATTCAACAACCATCTCAGTGGTCCAAAACTGACATGCAGTTTCCAGAAGTTCCTCCTCTAATTTCTAAGTAATCCTCTACATAACAAATCAAAGACTAGGGCTTAATTCGCACGTGCAAGCTTTACTTGAGATTACAATATAGGACAAAACTCGCTGGAAACTTTAGTTAACTCTTGGAAGTACATTTTTTTTAGGGCAAGGGGACATAATCTTTGAGTAAAAATGGCCAAATTATAAAGAAGAAATGCACATGCATCCACATAACCAAAAGCTTACAAACATTTACAGGTGTAAGACCAAGCTCTTCTATTCCCAAATACTTTTAATGAGAGTTTCTAAACAAAAATTTCTAGGGTGTATTAACTAAACAACACCACTAAGAATTGAAACTAGGTCATTGCTTCTCATAGTCCAAGACAAAGAACATAGAGAAAAGTAAACTGAATTATATTTTTGGTTTCTGCAGTAGAATGCACATTTGGATCACTAACATATAAAAATGCTTTTTTCCTTTTATGGTGATAGAAGCTCATTATGAATTAGAAGAAAAATATTCCAGCTATTCAGAACAGCCCGCAGGAGGATTTAGAAGACCAGTAATGAGCTCTTAAGCACTGCTGCTGCATGACTGAAGACTGACTCCAGCACCATGACATTACTGCTTCTAGAGTATCATGCAAAACACTATTTGTATACCAAGCACAGGCCAAATTAGTGGATCTTGGCTGCAGGTGTACAAAATAAATTACATGGGGGTTGTTTTGTCTGGAGATAAGAAGAAAGATTTGCATTTAAGAATACAAGGGAAAGATGTCCCTGATAATTCTTAAGGCTACCAGAATGTACCAATTCATCAGAACCAATCATCAGGTGGAAAAGTACTTAGAAGCATCAAAGAGCAAATATCCTGAAACAATGAGGAATGGAAACTAACAGAAAACCTGTAAATATCATGAGAATGGCATAAAAGATGGAGGAAGTTGTTATATTTTAAGCACCAACACACAATACCTAACAAGTACAAATCTTCAGACACAAGCCAAGAACACACTGCACTGGGGAGACAGACGACAATGCAGTGGCTGACTGATGTCACAGGAGGTACAAAAGTTCCAAAGACTGCATTTCTGTTTCCTATGCTGTTTCAGAAACAGCAGCCAATGTTGCACATCTACTGTGCAGAATGCTCCAGCTGTATTTGATTCATTATACTGAAGGTTTTTGTGTCCACCCACTGCTCAGTCCTTAAATCTGCACTGCTCTTGCTCCCAACCCTTAAAATCTTAATTGCCGATATGCCCAAACTGCTCATCCTCAAGATCATAATCTTTTGTTTAATCTCCACTGTTGTAAAAGTGCCGGCACCTACCTTCACAGTTTTTGGGATCATAGTCTAAAATAAAGTAGCTGTTATCAGGACTAGAAACATCTAACAAATGTGTCCATAAATTACAATGCATGTATTATATGAAAAGAGCATAAAGAAAGAATAGTTTCCAAACAAAGCAACTTTATTAGCTTACTTGCATGGTAAAATGCGAACAACATCGTTCTGCTTGTAACTCTCAATGCAGACAGCACAATGATCAAAGTCTGGGTCTGTTTCCTAAAATGAACAGAATGAAAATTCGAGTCAAGAGTTGAGGCTATGAGAAATGTAAAAGCAGTTGTGACCAGTACAGGAACTGTATTGTGCCAAGTGGCTGTTACTAAGAAGATACAAACCCAGGAACTGGGTTATCATATTCCAACATGACTTGAGAAATAAAAATATCACACACATACAAAACTCTCCCTGCATTTGAAGCTGGCAAATGATCATTTGAAACATAAGCTAAGGCCTAAAATGATTCTAATATTCAGTTGAAACACTAAAATACAGTGGTGATTTTCTTAGAGTCTTTATTTCAACTTGTTTCAGAGATAAAACTTCCATTTTATTAAGTGTTTGGCTAGTTGGTGTTTTTTTGGGGTGTTAGTTTTGTTGTGTGTTTTTTTGTTGTTGTTGTTGTCTGTGCTGCAACCCACATGTCACCAGTTCTGAATTTATACTGTCAAGACAACAGCATCTTCTCTTTTAATATGGAGAAGTTCCTGTTATCTGTACATACCCCCATACCCACAGAAAAGATTTAGTGCAGTGGGCTGTCTTGAAATAAAGCTACAAAGGGAGGGAGAAAGCAGAAAGGCATTTTTTCTGCTTTCTCTCTGGAAGCAAATTTTTCCACCACTTCTTAATCTTCCATTGCTGATAGTGTTGATAAGAAAGATAAAAAGGAATCACACTAAAAATGCCCAAGGAAATAATCTCTTACAAATCAAATAATTGCCAGAATTCCCTTGCCTTTTGCAAATTAGAGAGCAAAAATTATGCAAGATTAAATGACTATTTTTTCTTTCAGAATCAAAAAGAAAGCAATACTGCTCATAAAAGTGGAAAAAGTCTAGGACTTAGCACATCATATATTTTAGTTTGCATACTGGCGAGAAATATTCTTGGAGTAACATTTACTGTCTCTAATGAAATACATGTTTATACTTCCCTGCAGACTACTGGATATTCGTATTTTACATCAGAGATTGTCCTTTGTTACCTGTCTTTTCCATTTATTTTTACTTTACACAACCTATATACAGAGCAACTCTAAGCTTACAGAATTCCACATAAACAATGCTAGCCCTATGCACTCCTACGAGCAACACCCCCAGCCAGCACACAAAACCACTCACAGCTTCCAGATGGAGTACAAATAGCATTTAAGCCAGAAAAAAAAAAATCTTTTAAATGTGCAGAATTACAGCATATATTGATACTAAAAGTTACACAAAATACTCTGTCATAGGACAAAGTAAGCTTCCAACAAGGAGGGCAAGGTCATAAATCAGAAGCAGAAAAGGCAAATTAGAAAGGAAAAACTGAGATTGTTTCCCCCAGCAAAAATGAAACATGATGCTCAAGTTTACCATGTTGAAATCTTATCATTATACCTTATCACCCTTCTTTACTGTCCTGGTTGTCAATTTACCAATGGCTTTCTTAGCAGCATCTCCAAGACGACGCTAATAAAATGAGAAAAGAACACAAATTAACCTTGACAATCAAGCTTCATTATTGTCCTTTATGACTACTTATTTGGGCTCAATACTAACTTTGCCATACACACTATGGCAGAGGGCCAACACATAAGACAAAAAGCTTACATAGCAAAGCACACAAAAGATCTGTCAGGAAGAAAAAAGAAAACAACAGTTGAGACCACAAATACGCTCGGATAAACATAGGATAAACCTCATTGATCATATAAAAATCCATAAAAGTGATCCAATATTTGTGTGACAGGACTAATCAAACCCATCCCAGAGGATAAAAGATGAAGCAACATGCTCTCTTGTTTTCCTTTATATTCTGTTCATACTGCTTTTTACTCAGTGTGCTGTAAGATGCCCCTTGTTCTCTTCTTAAACTTGAATTATTTTTATTTTAACCTGAGCAGGCAGATTTTATTCTGAGACATAAGAAATCCTCTCAGTGTAACCTAGTTTCTCTCTTGCTATTACCCGAAACCACTAGGATCTCACAAAGCAAAAAAATTTGGGTCATGCAATCTAAATAAGCTAATACAGACTTAAGTAAAACTGAAATGAATACTGGTTTGAAGATGAACCTCAACATCAGAGGCCAAGCTTTTTTTTTTGTTGTTTATGCTGTTTTTATGGCCACCAGTGTTGGGACTGGAGAAATCATTCCTGTAATTCAAGTGCTAGTTCCTACTGCAATGCCCAGTTCCCAGCCAACTACTAATGGCTGTTTGCCAGCTAGGATCCCAGAGACAGGGCACCGAGTGGAACAAGGCTCATGTCTTCTTGTTTCAGGAACCTGAGACATCAGGTTTGGTTTACACTGACTGGGAAAAGACTCCACCTTGTACTAAGCACTCTGCCTTTGAAAGAGACGGGCTGTTTCTGAGAATGGAAACTGACCCTTTCAAAGCCTCCCATAAAGCCTGAAACAAATGAGCGTTATTGTACCCACCTCCTATACATTTCAAAATCACATCTCTCCTAAGATGTACCCCTCTGTATCCTACACTTTCTCTGCATACAATCTGAAACTGAGAAGGCTGAATTTATTTGAGAAGAGCAAAGACTTCAGAAGTCCACCACAACCAACCATGCCACAGTTATAAAAATAAATCAGATACTCAGTCCCAACTACTGAAGCATACCCATGTAGGAAATGCAGCATCAGAAATTGAGCTGGGGTGGGGAAATTATAATCTTCCTGAAGTCAGAAATCTCATTCTGACTTCAACATGTGAGAAATTGGTCAATTTAAGCAAATCTAATCATCATGTCCTGAAACAAGCACGTCTGCCCAAGAACTTAGTGACAGGGAATATACTGGCACACTGCTGGAGTAGATAATCACTACATAGCCAAATGTGTGATTACTGAGAGAGAAACAAGGTTTCATTTAACTGAAATGCCAGCACTACCTACTAAGTAATTGGGGGTAGTGTCTATATTTGGTTGTACTGCATATGATTCTATATGCACTACAAGAAATCTTAAAGAAATATTACCGTCCTGTTGGAAGTACAGTATTTCAACAAAACACTTTCAAAATGTAGACATGTTCTCATTGTTATACATGTAAATTAATTGGCTAAAAAACCTTCCATCTCTTCGATTTAGAGATCCATCTCCTCCATTTTCTAATTTTAACAAATATTTTTTATGTTAACATTGGAAATGCCCAGGATTTGCTATTTTTACCAGCTAGGGCAACAGCATAGACTTGTTTTTAAAACCCAGAACTGTCTGGATAGAAACAACCACCACTACATGCAAAAGAGTTTCATACCTCCAGCGGAAGTGCACAAGAGTAATGATGTGAAATACCAGTATCTACTGACACATCTACTAAACACAGGATGTTATTTCCCCCCCCCTTTTTTTTTTTTAATTTTAAAGCCTGCCTCAGCATAACTTAAACCCAACATCATAGCCATAACTGAGTTATTTCAACACTAACAGTACAGCCTTCTCTCTGTGAAAGCTCTCAAAGCTCTTTAAAAATAAGCTGTAGCTGTCGCCACCTTCTTATTAAAGTTTAATAAGCTCAGCTTTTTCAACCACATAAAATTTTCATCAAGTTTCTCCTGACCTTTGTAAAAATCTAAAGAAAGAAAAAAGGTCATAAGAGCCCTTTCCCCATGGAGCAACTGTTTTGAAACACGGACATTTGGAAGAAGGCTAAGAACCATGTAGGGGATGCAGAAGGCACAATTTAATATTCCGCAGACACTCATTGAGTAACAGTTATATTTAAACTTTCACCAACCCAAGGGACCACACTAAATACTGGTTACAGTGTGGTCATTTAAGGATGGCATCCTTAGGAAAATCTACAGGATGCCCATGAGACTTGCAGCATGAGACACTATTTATAAAAATGAAAAAAGGAAATCCTCTGTCACAACTGAGTCTTTCTAAGTTTGCATTTTGTTTAGGTTTGACAAAGCACTGAAGCACTGCCTCACAGGGAGCTCCTCTATTAGCTATAATCCAGAGGAAAAGGGGGGGACATTGAGTAGAGGTCAGCATCTTTCTAAGTTTGACTTGACAGAGAGATACAAAGGCAAAGGGGACCCAGTGGATTTCTTGATTTACTGACCCTTCTCAATAAAAGCCAAGGCACACTATGGAGACAGTGGGTCATTAAGTCCACACTAGTAAAACATTTACTTCTAAACTTTAATCCATATTTGACTTGAGGACTTGATTTAGTCAAGATCTTGGAGTATGGCCATACTTACTTCAGTTCTTAAATAAATTAAGAGTTGAAAAAGAATGTAAGAAAGGCATATTAGACAAAATTTTACTTAAAATATATGACCAGGAGAATCAGGCAGTCCATACCAAGTGTGATCTCGAATAAAGTTCAAAGTTAACGCAGATGACTAAGCAGCTCTATACTGTAGTTTTCTTACCCTAATGTTCATGACCGATTATAGTTTGGAAATGCCTTTATATAGCTTCTGAATTAACTATTACTGAAGCAATCCTTACAAACATGGCTAAATTCAAAACATTAGCTCTCTGTTCCCCTACGCTACGCAAGTTCAATCACAATTTAACTTTCCTCCCCATTCCCAACATACAGACAGTATGTATTATTCAAGCAACATAAAATCTATCTTCCCCTTAGATTTATGCTCATCAAACCCCAAATATTTTGTTTTGGTTCTATTCTTTCCTGTCACGTAGTAAGATCTTGTACTGGTGCTGCTCAGGATGAGAATGCTTTTCTATATAAAAATCTTTGTCCAGCATAAAGCCCTGCCTCAGAACAGGGAGGCTCTGAACACTGATGGACATTCTTTAGGAATCCTGAGTTCTCCATCAACGACTGTATGTAGAAATATCACCTCCAGAACGCAGAGGGGGAAAAAAGCAAAAGGAGTCAACTTACCTGATTCCTGTCACGTGCACTTGTGTATCTGATCTTCTGGATGAAGTAAAATATTAACCACGCCGAAGAAATTATCATCAAAACAATGAATGATATTGACACAAAGACTAGAGAGCCCCGACTGAAGTTTTTTGGAGGAACACGGGACCCCACTGCTATTGCCATCAGGACAGAAATATTCTTTTCCAAGTAATTCAGGATCTCCTTAACCTTTGATTCTGTAATCATGACAGCAACAATGTCTCCAGTTCCTATAAAAAGAGAAAAATACTGAATTTACATTTAAAATTAACATGCCATGCTGCTCAAGATTTTCCAAATGTAAAGTCATTTAACAGCTTGGAGATTTTAATCTAAGCCACCTATGGCACACGGAACATCCTACAGGGCACTTACCTCATGGCTTGTCCTTCAAATCTAGATTTTCAAATCAGGGCATTAACATGCAAATTGTCTGCAGGTCCGCACATAACAGATCTGTACAGGTGGCTACACGGTACTTCCCGCATTACAATTACTGTGGGCAGTCTGAACTAGCTTTAAAAAGTATGTTCCAGGTTTGAAGCTGTGAATACCAAAATAGGCAATTGACAGAAAAACATTTAGAAGACAAGTTAAATGATATTGCTAGAGTGGTCTTGGTACACACGGTGCTGTGTGCAAGCCTCTTGGGAGAGCTCCACAAGTTCCCCTGCGTGGTTACATGGCTTTCACATGCCACCAATGCTGTCATGAATCTGTAAATCACAATTCCAGCACAGAAGCAACAAAGTCAAACTTCTATCTGAATCACTTTAGACAGAAGTGGAAGTGACTAAGTTGGTTTGCAAAATAGAAGGGAAATTAAAAAAATCTGGCAGAAGTTTAAGTGCTGATTTTAGCACCCATACAAAGACACTCTTGATAAGATCCAAAAGAGGCTCTCAGCTTCACCAGCTCCATTTTGAATATGTAGCCCATCTGGTTTTCATAGTGTCTTGCCTCTAGACTACCTCCTGTCCCAAAGGGAAAATTACTGGTACAAGGATAATAAGAGAATCGGACCACACAACTTGCTGAAAAAGAATGAAATCACCTGCAGAGCAGAGAAAGCATCTATGTTTTAAAAGCACAGGCCCCATAAAAAAAGATGATCTTGAACTCATGGCAATTTTGGTCTAAGTTCAAAGAAACCAAAGTTTATGGGAAAAGAAGAGCCAGAAAGAAAAAAAGCCTAACGAGTGCACCATTCTTATTCACACAGTTCTATTTGCTTCCCATACTAAAACCCCTTTCAAGACCTATTTTCACAATGCTTCCAAAGTCTTCTCATCTGTTTGCTCCATCTGCTTGCTCCAATTCACATTCACTCATAGAGGAACTCTATAATGCTAGTGACTAAGCACTGAGGTTCTAGATCTAGAGTGCACTTAAGTTACAGAGAACCTAGTGTGACAGTGAAGAGAGAACATGAGGTCCTATCTTAACATAAGGAATTTGTTCAAAGCCTGGTAATCGAAATTTTATTTTTTAAGCAGTTATTGTATCCACAAAATTATACAGAAAACTCAAAAAAGCAGCATCTTTGAAACCCAGGGCACAATAAGTCAGGGTGAGAGACCCAGACAGCAACATAATTTTCCAAAACGGAGGCTTTGATGGAGTTGTGTAACAGTCTTGAATGTTCTCTCATTTCTCTTCCTATTCACCATGCCGAACAGTAACTTTTATAGTCACTATCCTCAGTTTTCAGAGCAAGTTCCCCAACACTGGTGCTGTTGATTGTGCTGACAGAACTACTCAGAAGAATCAAAGCCGATAATCCCAGAAATTAAGATTTGCACAATAATTAAAAAAAAAATATTCCACAGTCCCAAAACTGTTTTCCCAAGAAATTTCACTTTCAGTTAAAATGGAAGTGGTAAAGACATTCATACCTTGTCCTAGCAACATGGGACCAAGCAGGAAAAGAACGCTTAGTGTTTTCTTCGGAATTAGTATTTTTGAATCAAATATCACAGTAACGCAAAAGCTTTGAATAGCAACCAAAACCCAATGCAGTTTATGGATACAACTTTATCACTAGTACACCACAGATTCAAACACGGTCCACTTTAGTGTATTTCTACTTGTCCCTTTGGGAAGAGAATCCCTACGCAGACTTGCAGCACTTAACGACAGGACAAGAGACAGCTTTCCTGCAAGATTCTCTCAAGCAGATGCAGCATGTGCTCCTGCAACCCCCAAACCCTGCAGCTCAGATGGTGCCAGATCACTCAAGAGCAGATAATTTATACCACTTGGAATTTTCCCTAAACTTCACTTCTGTTCTTCACATCTAGTTTGGGGTGGGTGGGGAAGGCTGTGCGTGAAATGTATTCCCCAGAGTACATGTTCTGCTAAGCTTCCCAAGTTGGTATTTATTTGCACCAAGGAATTAGTTTAGCATCAAAGTATCAGTCAGAAACACCCAATGTAGTATTCTGACATGATCTACAGTTATCTGTAAAGCAAAGCTGACCAAGATCTTCCAATACTAGTCCAGTTCTGACTGGATCAAAAGCTGAAGCCTCTACCTATTCCCTGCTGCCCAATGAATGTGACAATCTGTCACACGTTTTATATAAAGCCCAGCACAAGGGGAACCTCTGGCATTAATGCAAAGTGATTTGCATTCCAAATGACTCATCTGGGAACCGCCAAAGTGCTACTGCTGCTTCTGACCCTGCAAGAGCGAAGGAGAACTGCAGAAAAGAAAAAGAAATTGTGCCTGTTTAACATACTGAACCTCAGTGGAAACTGGGACTTAGTTTATCCATATTTTTGTCAGGGGCATCACCCTAAATAATTTTAGCAAGAGCTCCCTGTTTGAGAACAATTAGAGGCAGGAGGAGACACTGACTCATTTATTTTAAGCACCTTGAAACCTTGCATTTCTGAAACTTAAACTGAAAAAAATCCTCAGGTGAACACAGAAAGGCTAACAATGTTTGTAAAAGTTAGAATAAAACCTTACTACATCATCCTAATGAAAAGCAATACTCTTCTCAGCCACGAGCACACTGTCCAGAGAAAAGAAGCTGGAATGCTAATGACAGCCAGTGAGCTACACACTCAACCATCGATGACAAGCTAGGACAGACAGTAGGCATAAGATAAATATTGATGCCTATAAATATAAGTAATTTAATTGCTATCATCCAAGCCCAGACAGCTCTTTTGAGCTTGCAATTTTATCATGTGCATGCTTAATTAGGATAGTTATAGAAGGCTATGTAGGAAAAGGGATGAAGTTGCAATTAATCATCACATCTATGTAATATTAGAGTGGGAGAGGAGAGATAAAGATGTAAAAGCTAAGACACTAAAAGCAAGAAGATGGGAAAACCAGCAATAGCCAGAAGTTTTCAGTAGAGCTCCTAAGGAAACTGCCTTGCACTCTCACTAATATATCTGTATCTCCTAGCAATTCTAAAAGAGCACATTTAGAAAGTCAATAGGAAATCATCTTAAAGAAAACTACCACAAATAATTGTTTCCTTCTGTGGGCTTTTTGTTGATCCTTGACTATCAAATGTTTGTCTGAAGCTCAAAATACGGACAACTATGGCCAGGACACCAAGCTAAAGACACACACGGTTCAAAGAGCTGACTTCAGACACCTTCCATCCACCTACCGTCCCTTGGGAGGATGTAAGGAATGGCAGCCTGGCATGGATGATTTCTTTTTTCCTGGGCTTATGAACAGCCCAAGCAACTGTTTGGTGAACACTCAGGTAGAAGGACAGGTGAAACATCTCCTGAGCATACGAGCAACCTGGCACTGAACTGCTGCTACTGCTGAAATGCTTTGGTCACCTTCCCACAGATGGGGAGAGCAAAATTTGAGATCCCACCTCAAGCACAGCAAATGCTGGACCACCTATAAGAGGCACTGAACTACTTTGATGTAACAAGGTTTACAGAGAGATGAGAATTAAGTCAGATACTCATAACAAATGTTAGAGGTTTCCTAATGGCTGATATTTTCAGCTACTAAATCCTTGCAATTTCCTACATCTTTGCGTGCAGATGCTGCAGAAACAGCATGAAGCAGATAGTCTGTGTGCATCTCACACTGTGAAAAAATATTGTTCTCTCTTTAAATAGCAGGCAATATTTAACTGTAACTGAATCCTTTCAGGTCTTCATTCTGAAAAACCTACACTTAACACACACTTACCTGGGTAATTCTGTAGTGGAAATTTCAGGGTACTTTCTTAAAAAGAGCAAACAAAATCTCCATCTTCCTAATAAAGGTAAAGAATGGTGCAGTCATTTGTCGGCTGGATTCAGGGTGTGATAGAGACATTGAAATGACACTGCCTGTTCAAATGCTGTGATGGGAACATCATCAAGATAATCTAATTGGAAATAAAATTGCCCATCTTCACAAGCCAGACTACCCTATTCCTCTATTAAAATCCCATAACTGATGATAAGCGTTTCTGAACATGTTATATTCTAATACAATAAAAGTACAGCAACACACACTATTGAATACCCAGGAAAGGGATCAGTCCTGTTACTGTGAATGACAGATTTCTTGGAATACAGGGAAACCACTCCAACAAAATTTGGGAGCCCACAAAACATTGATAAAGGAAACAAGAAAACACAAATAAATGCTATGGTTGTATATGAAGTTTTGAAACAGTGATCATGAGTTCTGTGAAAACACCAGAAGATGTCTGAGCTGCAAGGGAGCACAGGCAAGAATTAGCCCTACAGGGTAAGGGATTTAGCCACAGAAACAGGCTAAATAATCCATGGAACATGGGAAAGGGAAAAGGTACCCTGAGCTGTATTCAAAGCTGCTCTACTAGAAAAGGCAGGCTTGTGGAGCACAACTTTTAAATATAAATTCTATCGTACTCAACAACATTGGGGAAATGCACACAAATTATTCAGTTATCTTACAATTTTAGTCTGATACAAATCAGCAAAATTCGTTATGAAAAATAAGTCTTATATTCTAAAACAGGCTTTTGGAAAAGCAAGAGGAAGACCCTTCCTTTTAATTACTTCAGAGTGATTAAAACAGGTCTGGCTGCATATATTTTTATATTGATCTAATCAGAAAGTAAACAAGAGCACATCAAAGCACCAGTGCAATCTCAAGAGTAAAATATGTTGCTTGAGATGTCCCAAACCAAATACTTGTGAAAACACAAAAAGCCTGTAATACTTGTCAGTTATTTGGTCTTAAGCAAGGCAAGAATTCAATGCCAAGAATATACATTGGCTTTAAAATGAGACTGGATAGCATTATAAAAATTTCTCTTCCTGTTGCCTTTGTATTATTGAAAAGGTTGAATTCTTGTTCGTATGTAAACATTTTGTTCAGGATGCCTATTTTATGTAGTGTCAGACACTAGAAAAGATGTTACCACAGTACAGTGAGAAAAATCATAAAGAACAGCAGTATATGAAACTGTTGCCTAAAAATAGGGCTGTCACAGGATGCATCAGTTAAATATAATCAGAGGAACTACCAGCTATCCCCAAACATCAAGCAGATTATTTGCAGGAATCACAAGTCTCTTTTCTATACCAACAACTTGAAAACCAAAACCCAGCTTCTGAGGTTAAAACTTGAATTCTTACTGTCTAGTTAAGATGACAAAGAAATAGATATTCAGGTTTAGTGAAGAACAGGCTTCTAAGAACTGCAACAAAAATACAGTCAATTTATGTCTGAAGAACACTTAAAACTCTTCAGCTGTGACAAAAAGAGCTTTCACAGATTTTACTGTCAGGCTAAGGAAGGGCACTGCACTACACCCTCTAAACACGAGTGCCTAATACCCGTCAGCATTTTGCAATGCATCACACACTGCTGTACGGCTCACAGACATGCGATGGACATTCACAAAGTTCTGCTCCTTTAAGTAAAGCAGGCATACAACTGAGGCATATGATTAGAAAAATAGAAATGGCAAGAGTGGCTTTCCAAAGATGGGTGTGACACAGTTAACTTCAAAACAAGTATTAAAGCCTAATCAGATTCTCATTGTGCTGGCCTATAGAACATAAAGTCTATAGGTGATAAATAATCTTACAAGCAGAAATTACCTTTCTAATGTCCACCCTCCTTCATTAAACGAGAAATGATGCTTCAGTATGTTCTTGGCATATTTTTGATCAACTTTATAATCTACTATGACCAAGAGTTCCTAAAAGGACAGCCAAATAACAAATTCAGTTGAGGAAACTGCTGGGCCATATTTAGATGGTAAGTGCTGACACATTATTTCATAACCCAAGTGCTCTATTTTGGTGCTCAGGGATATGCTTCTTAAGGAGAAATCTGCCTAAGACAAAAACAGGTAATCACAGCTATATCTTCCTGCTTCATTCACAAGTCTAAATCCTGCTCATTCATATGAAATGGCGGAGCTGTGCCCTGCATTTCCTCAAGCTTGACAAGGTCTGGCTGTGTTTCTGCTACAGCCAGCATATCCCACTCAAGGAAACCAACACTGACATTCTCTCAAAGATACAATAAAACATTTGTACGTAGAAGAGAAGGTGTTTGACTTTTGCTTCACTGCAAATCATTTTCTCTCGATCAACTTCACCCAGAGGCCTCCTTTTTATCTTCTATCCCAAGTCATATGACACTAGGCACTGTTACAAGAATTAAGATCCTTCTATTAAGCTACAAGATGCACCCACCTCTTCTCCTTCCACAAGTTCCTGAATCTCTGCACCATCTTGATTTTTGAAAGCAAAAAATACACTATTTCAATGCTTCTGATGGATACCAGGATGATGGGTTCATAGCAGGGCTGAGAAGAAGGGAGCACCTAAAGGAAGAATTTATACATCTCTGGAACTAGGTCTGCAGCAGAGTTCACTTAAACTAGTAAGGACACTGGCTTTGGGGGTTCAAGTTTTGTGGTGTTTTTTTTAACTCCTCACTTTTGACTGCCCTGATCATTCTATTTATATCACATATTCCCTTTCTATAGAACAACTTTTATCTTCTGGGAATGATATATATTTTTTTAGTAAGTGTCACCTTTTGTGTTCTTTACACTAGAGAAAACCAAGTCTAGGGAAAAGCAGACACATGGCAATGATTTTACAGATACTTCACACAACTTCTTTTCTCTTTTAACAATGCTTCTGTGCATCTACTTGCACTATATATATTTAAAAAGGAAATGGACATCCCACTTAAATAATGCCAGAATTAAAAAAAAAAGAAAAAAATTGTTACAATGGAATTTGTCATTTTATCATCCTCTTTCCACAATCTGCACACAGATTTTTTTCTTCTTTCATTCACCTAGTTTTACAAGGCATTTAACTATGCATTGTGGTGAGTAAACTGCATCTGCAGTTCTATTTAATGAATACTTCTACTGTTAAAGTTTTAGTAAGCCAACAAAGTAGACCACATTTTATATTCAGACCTTGAACAAATGAAAACTAATAAAAAGCAGAAGGGTGACATTTTTTTACTAGGAAAATGGTGTAATCCTAGCATGACACACTACTGAAAAAAAAGGTTCCTCATGTCACAATTTCTTATATTTCCAAAATACTCAGTCTTTATACCTTCAAAAGAGAGGTCTACTTACTTGAAAACAACCCTTCTTCACGTGTACTTCTGTATAATGTCCAAAGCCTGCTACCTTAGATCTGGATTTAACAGCCAATCACTGATTCTAGGGTCACATTCTTGAATAATCAATAATATTAATGTAACATAGACCTTGTTGGTCCATTCACCAATTTAAGGCACACTTGGATTTTGAAAACTAAGTCTCCATAACCTTGCATTCTTTGTGACACTGTGCTAGTAGGTGGTTTCTATTTTGCTATTTTTGGATAGCAGTTTGAATTCCAACTAATGGAAGCTGGAGCTAAAAAACCCAGGGATTTCCAAGGAGGATAATCTGTCATGTTCATGTATTTTCTTCTATCTAAAGACAACTTCCATACAAGATCCATCAGTCTGGACAGTAATGTCAAACAAATTCAGCAAAGCACGAAAGAGAAATAGCAAGGACACTGCAAAATATTTTTAAAGCTTCATAAATAGCATATTCATAGATTAATATAATCAATTTGATTACACTGTATCCATAGATTTTGGGAATTACTCTGCTGGCTGGAGCTCAGACTTTGGATAAGAAAAAGAATGTAATTACTTACAGTCACTAACACTCCCATGGGCCTTTTCACAGTCACAGAACTAATTACCCTTTCAGCTGGATAAAGTAAAATGAGCCCAACTGCTGTTATTTCAGTTGTGGATGAGGCACATACACACAGAATGCTGCTAAGAAGTTCTGCAAGGCATGGAGGCTACATTAGCTTTGTAAAGGGGTTTCCTTGGCTTCTCTTGAAGAGACAAGTGTTTCCTTATGGTCCAGAATCTGTGCTTCAAACACAATCCTCTCCACATCTTGTGAAGTGTCAGACAATTCCATCTACTATGTAACAGATTTTCCTGATGGATACACCTCCAAGAAATGCAGCGGGAAATGGGAGTAACTATAATGTTGTTGCCACTTGTTCTCCACATATTCGAATAGCGAATATACACAATATAATATGTAAACTATGGTGAGATTATAAATATTTTTTTGCAGTTTTGAAAGCTTCAGTTATAATGACTCATCTGTCTTTCCTTTTCACTAATATTCCAGGGTAAATCATTATTAATAAATTAGAACAACAATACTGTAATATATTGTAAATATTGTATAAATATTACAACAATATTGTAATAAAATTAGTTTTGAGCTGTGGATTAAAAGTAGGTCTCAGTAATCCAGGGAAATTTCTGCAGTGGGTTCAGTACAGAGCTGAAAGAAACATTCATCAGCACACATTGGTGCAAAATAATCTGCAATGGATCCTCCCATAGCTTCCAGGCATCAGATCATATTACAGTCACATAAAAAAGGCATTTGTGAGAAAAAGGCAAGCAGCAGGGGAAGAGAGGTGCTGCACCCGGCGAGTGCCACAACAGAGCAGAAAGCAGCATTCCGACTGCCGGATCTACCCACTCCAGATTAGGGCAAGAGCACGGAATAGCCATTAGATGGCAACAACTCCAAATTACTTCCTGTTCCTGCCTCTGACCCAGTGACCTAAAATAATTCACATAAAATGCATTCAGTTTTATCACAGTTCAAAACAAGTAAAGATCTTGCTGCCTGTGCTAGTGTGTTTTTTAATACAGGGCCATCAGGAATCCTCCCCTTGAAAGGAAACCATTTCTGGAAGCCAGTGCTAGGCAGCTCTCCCACAGCACTACAACAGAACATCACCTTCTGTGCACAGCACGGAACAGGAACACCTTCTCTCAGAAAACATTGAATGCATCATCTTGTTAGAACTGCAATGAAGACTGATCCAGATGAGATGTCTGCAGCTTGTCCCAAAGACTTCAAAAGATTTACTAAAGACTTTAGAAGATTTACTTGGTACAGGTAAATTCTCGGAAAAAAAAGTATTATAAGTCGTTTAAATACTTTAGGAAATTTCTTCAGCACTGAAATCCATCAACTTCATTCTGACACTCTCTTCTGTATTTTTTTTCTGCTTGCATTTGTTCCATCAATTCTGAGTACTGAATCTTAAACTTTAGAGGCTTCTTTGACATAGATCCTTTTTTATAAATCCAAATAAAGCCTAGATTTTAACAGAGAAGTTCAGTATCAAACTTAACTATTTTGTACTTGACAGGACTGTCTCCACCACACACAAACAAACAAAATGCATTAAAATGCTATTTTGCCTCAATTTCCTTCTTATTCCCATAACTGATTATAAAGGAGACAGCTAGTACTTTTTTTTTCTCTACTACACAGGCTCTTCTTTACATTAGACAATATTTGTTCTGCTTTAACAGAAGTAAGCAAGTGAAACCACTCATAAAACTGCCTTCCTGCCAGTGATACCATAGTCTAACATAACCTGTGCTGGGAAAGATGTCCTTTGCTTGATAGAGGACATCCACAGGAATGTGTAAAATAAGTTTTTTTACATGCTCACAGTAAAACATACAAGGATGTACACAGAGAAAACAAAATGTTGCAAATAGCATTAACAGTTATATATGTATATTTAAAATGCACCAACACCTTCAGGTCAATACCTACTTTAAAAGTCAACTTGAAGTCAAAGGGACAGAGACTTACTGGACTACTGCACAGGAAAAAGCAAATTCTGATATTAGCAATATAGACACTGTTCATTTAACATGGTGATGATAGACCGACTCAAAAGTGACAGTTGTTACCTAGCCACCAGCAGTAATTTATATTCTGCTAAGTACTATGTTGAGTACAAACAAATTTCCGTAAGATTAAAATTTTCAAATGAGTCTTCTAGCATAAAATGATTTGGATAAAATATTAATCCCATAGGTGAGAAGTGCTTACTGAGCTCTTTTCATAGGGAATCACCTCTCTTCAGGGGGGCAACATTCATAAAGCTATATACTATTTTATTTATTTTTAGCACAGACATTGCCTAAGCTGATGACTGGAATTCATACAAATACCAAAGTAGGAAAGTGTGCAGTTCAGAGGGTATGTTATCAGCAGTTGCCACCTTCCTCTCTGCTTCACCAGGAAGACAGAATATTCCCAAGGCTTGGTACACAGACATATAAAAAATATGTTACAGTTATATAACATGAGACAAGGTTTATTTTCACCTGTCTGTGCAAAGAAAATATAGAGCCATGAACCTGGCTATCACAATATAGTTGCAGAATTGTCTTGTGAAGAATGGATTAAGAGAATAGAGGAATACTGCACAACACTAGACATCGTATCGAAAGGTGGCCAACTTGGTGGCTCACCTGCATTTTCATTTTATTTATATCAGCTCTACTTAACACATACTTAACTGAATTGGCAGCAAAACAGCTATTAAATACACAAGGTCAACTCCTCCTGATCTTTAGGGACAGAAAACATTAAAGAGAAGAGATGTAGCACCCCAGAATATCTAATTAGCAGATGATGTGCTCATTCACCACTGAAAAAGCATAGGAGCAGTGATATGGTTAAAAAGGCAGAAAAAGGAAGACCAGAGAGTGCCTTGAATGGGTGTGAGATGGCTTCACATGTAGCATAGGTTCATGAATTTATAGTCCACTTGGAATAATTCTCATCAAGGGGAATGGATTCCCAACCCTCCCTGTGCTGAGGCTAACACCAAAGGACTAGTCTACATCACAGTTACACACATTTCCAGTTCCTGCATCAAGCAAACAGGAAATTATTTATAGGAAGCTCTGAAAAGTGCAGAATAATAAGGAGAACCCTTCCATGGCTGTAATGCAATCAAAACAGAAACTGTGAAGTGATATTCCTCTTCAATACAGTGTAATTCTAAGGGAGTACTTCAGTGCTAGAGATAATTACTTTTAGTCTCCTAGTTTGAACACTTCAATTCCAATATTGAGACAGTGCCTACAACCCAAATCCATGACAGAGATTCCAGTATACCAGGGACTGAGTACATGCAGCTAAACCACAGGATTTTGAATACTCAAAGATAAAATATGCACCATCTCCAGTAATTACATTTTTTTAAAGCTTGCCATGAGTAAGAGTAAATATTTGGAAGTCAACATGCTGAAGACAGTATTAGCTTTTCTCTAAATATCAAGTATCCAAACAGTTGCCTGGCTACCTTACAAGACACCATTTCACCCACTGCAGCTCTCACGTTTTATAACTTCAGACATTATTTCAAGCTACCAGAACCACCAGACTTACTGATCTAGTTTCAAAGGCAACACACTGGTCTCTAGAGATGAAACACTGAGTGAACCAGGACTTCTTAATAAAGGACAGACACCATCCCATTGCTATGAAAGCACCTGCCAAATCTAACAGCATCACAAGAAGGTACTTAAGTTCTAATCCAACCCACTCTATGGTTTAACATGGAATAGAGCAAACAATGCTAGAACTGTATTGTTATTGGTAGTCTATTTTTCTGCCAGTGAGGTATTCCAGGACATGGGAGAAGTCACAAACCATTGCTAAACAGAGACTGCAAACCTTACAACCTTACAGGCATTTCAAAGAGAGACCAGAGCTGAAGGTTTATGAGGGTACTACATCAGCAGCCAGAGAAGTGGTTAAAAAAACACCCCCACAACCAAACCAAACACCAAACCAAACAAAAAATCCACAAATCAAAACAAACACCAACCAAAAAAGCCCCAAACAACAAACAAACCACCACAAACCACAACCACAAAAGCAAGGTAGTAAAAAGTGTTTCACTGGAATATGGGACTTTTTGACTGCAGATTACTTGCAAAGATGTCTAATGAAGGTAACCAAGATAAAAATGCCTTGTCAACAGGCTCTGAGTTGCTACACTGAGGTCAAAAATCTCCCAGGAAAATTCCTGTGGTATACAGAATTGGAAAGGTCAAACCCCACTAAACCAGAAGAAGCCAAAAGACATTTCCCTTGTAAAAAAAAGAGAGAGAAAGATGCAACCATAGCACTTCTTTAGTAGAAGAATTCAATTCTAATTGTGTGGCAATATACAGAGCAATAATCAGGAATTCCAGTTTCCAAGCAACCCCCTATGCTTAGAAGAAAAAGGACTGAAAATACTCAGGAAAAACCCCACAATCAGCCATCAGTACAGCCATCAAATATAGAGATATGCCTTTTCTGATTAAGCTACGTGATTCCAGTTTGAGAAAACCTTCTGGCAAAATGAATAACGTAGTTATCAGAACTGTGAAAACAATTTTTAACCAAGGAAAATGTTTACATATGACACTCCTAATGGCTAAAGTACCTCACTAGTAACAGCAAAATTTTACATATAGATAGCCCTAAAAAAGTAGAAATCTGTAGAAATCCACATTTTCAGCATTATTCTAGACCAGCAATTGTCTCATTCTAGACAACTTCCAGAGGCAACTGGTCTCCATATCAGAACATTTTGTTGATTCCTGCATGGCACTCAAAGACACATCATAGAAAGAGAATCCTATGTAAACTGTCATTAAAAAAAAAGCATGCAAGCTCAAACTCTGATGCAGCTGTTAACATTTGAAAGTCCTCACCATAACAGCCCATTGAAAACAGGCTACTATAAAAATTCTTCAGGTATAGACACTTTGTAAAATTCTAGACTTTACATTATATGTTAGCTTTTTTTATTCAGATAGGTTTGAAACTGATTGCTCCTAAGATTTTACAGATATTTCCTCACTCCATAAGATTCACATCCCCACTGCAGAGAAGAGTGTTCTTCATTGAATGAAATGTATACTAAAGGAAAATAACTTTTCAGAATTATTGGTTTAGCTTACTATATTGCATACATGTAAACGTAACTGGAGAAGTGGCTATTTCAAATAGCATCCATGCACTAGCCAAAAGCTCTTAAGCAATACTTTATATAGCAAAAGAGTACTTGGGAAAAAATAATTTTAGTGAAAGAGATCACATTTTATTTACCTTGATGAGTCATTGTGACAGGTTCTTCACTGGATATATTGTTGTAAATGACCACAGCTGTGGCATTATGTGAAGCTGCTCGCAGTATTTTCTCTCTAAATGTACAGTTCCCTCGCTGTAGTAAAGCAATCCACTGCTTGGTGTTTGGTGGAACCTGGAAACGTGTTCGAGGGTCACAGCCCAGGCGATCTGCAACTGAAATGGGAAATACATTTACACAGATGGTAATTTGTTCAAATAGGAAAAACAAACAAACAAAAACCCACCAAACCAAAAAAAACTCTAACCCCAAGTTTTGCTGAATTACTTGTTATGCACTAGAAGCCACTATCCTGTCGTTAATAAAACAAAGATAACTACATTTTTATGAAAAACCTATTTGTAAATGACAAGTCTTGCACACTGAAAGCTATGACAGCATGCCTGAGAATTAGGCTCGCTAACACAAGCTATTTTTAACTCTAGTGCAGCTAGAACAATGAATTCACATTTGAATCAATACCTGCCCAGAGGCTGAAAACATTAGAATATGGTTCATATGCTATAGGCATTTACAAAACAGCTGTTTATCACTCATTCTGGGGAGTTTAACCTTTTTTTCTCCCCCCTCTTTCTAATGCTGTCATGAATCTCACTGCAGTGGGAAGTATAACTAAACAAAGGAGGTTGTGAACAGAATCCTGTGAACAGGATTTCCGAGTTATCTGCCATGTGCAGGCTACTGTAAAAAAGGAGAGTACTAAAAGCTGATCTTGTAAAACCCCAGCAACCAACATCAGCTTTTTATGTACGCACATTTTGCCTATAAGGAAGCGCATTCAAATTCAGAGAGAAACAAATGGTTTTGCAAACATGACACACTCAAGTTGTCAGCTGAGCAGGTACTGATGGCATAAAGGAAGAGTAACAGAAATGACAAATGCCAGATGTCCAAATTCAACAGCATGCAAAGCTCTTTTGTCCTTTCTGATGCTGTAATGTATCCTTGAACAACCCAAAACCACACAGAGCTACAACTGACAGGAGATAACTTCACGGTGCAGCAGCTGAAACTGACGACAGACATTTCTGTTTACACAACTGGAAACGCATTTAGGCTGACACATTGGTCACATCATTAAAGGATTTTAGAAATTTACAGCCAAAAGCAACTTATAATATGAATACATTTACCCTTTCAAATGAAGAGTGCAATAATCTTTGGCTACTAAAAATGCTTCAGATAAACAGTGCTTTTTTTCAAGACATAAGCAAACAATTCATTTGCATAATAGCTCTGAAAACATTACAGTTCATAAGAGCAATTCAAATGAAGTGTCCCATAATTTTTTCCTTTAAAGTGAGCTCTTCAGCAGAGACTGAGACTTCAGCAAAAGATCCACCACAAAAAATAGCTGGTTTAACATACTAGCTGGAAACAAAAGATCTTTCTAAGCATTCTCAGCTTAACATAGTTCAGATTAAAACCTGTAACAAGTGAGATTCAAACAGCTAAAGGATCTTTCCTGAAACAAGACAGAAAATCTTTTGCTTGCCTGAAGAAAATTAGTGCAGATGAATCTATATCGTGGCAGTTGCACAGGAAGTCGTTGCATCTCTTAATTTGGACAAGAATTGCCTCTTCCTGTTCCCCGGAAGGAGCGTGGGGAGCCAGACATAAGCACATCCTTTGCACAATTGTTTTTCAAGGCTGTATTACACATTTCAGACATGGAGGGCTATTTGCTGATTTTTTTCTATTTGTGCTTTTGTTTTATACAAGGATCTGGAAAAATAGGAAATATAGATGCCTGAAGCCAAATTTTACAGAGTATTTTCTTCCCTTGCCCTGACATTATTACTTAAGTCCCTTTGGAAATTGCTACCTAGCACTGATACACACACGTTTTGCAGCACTGGTGATGGCCTCCAATGAACAGCAAGGATCTGAGGAGGGCACTTTCATATCAACTGCACCTTTGTAGTTTATCTTTGCAGCTTACATTTAAGAGCACAGTAAATTTTAAAAAGGACTTACAGTCCTTTTTGAAAATGTGATAGAATCTTACCACTGCACATATGCAACCTATTCTGATGTCCTTTGCTAAGATAAAAGCAGTTAGTACTACATGCTTCCCCTTTGTTCAGAACATTTCCACCTAAAAATGCAGTATGGGGAAAGTACCAGCAAAATGTGGTAATAAGTTTCTCAAGCCTTGAAAGCTAAAAATCCCATCCTTCTCTAGTGAAATCAGATTCAAGAATCTCAGGTGTGGAAACATTCTAAGCCACAACTCCACAGAATATCCTCAAACGGACAAAATTAACTCTAAAAGTAGATACGATGGCCAACAGAAAAGTACTTAAAATATATGGGATGGATGAAGAGTAGTAATCCCATGGATTACGTACAGTTTGCTTCAGTAAAATCATGTTCAAAATTCAAATACCGAGTGAAAACAAAAAGGGCCACAAAAGCAGGGTAATGGGCTATTAGAAGTAAAAATCATGAAAGCAATGAAAGGCTAAAGTCACCTTGAAAAGGGAGGCAGCACTCTCAACAGTCTGTTATATAGATCAGTTAAAAAAAAATAAATTGTGTAAGCACCTCATTCATACAGCTTGAATTTTTTAGCTTAAAAACTAACAGAGAAGTAGTATGAGATAAGAGAAATTGCAGCTGTGGGAAAAGCAGTATAAAATTTTCTACCACCACAGAGACCAAAGTCTCTCTCAGCTGTGGACAGAGCTATGAAACATTGCTGGATACTGCAACAGGAGTAACAAACAAGATATGAAAGAGATGAAAGCTCTCCAGATACAGACCCGCAAACACATACAGCATGTTATTCCTGGTGAGGTGGATGAAAAATCAGCAGCTGGCAATATTATTTCAGCACTGTTTAAATAATACAAAAACATTTTTCTTAAACATGGTTGTTTCAGCTAAACCGGAACTGAGTAACTGCAAGTCACCTGAGATTTAATAAAAAGTCACAACCCACTTTTATTTACACTTAGCATCCTATGACACCACACAAATATTAAGTAATCTTTTCAGGGGAAAGATTTGAGTTTTTCTCATCTTTTCAATAGACTTAATACACTCTGAAAAAAAAAAGTGAAAGTCTTATAATTGTGGTCACCCACGTAGCTGGCTAAAATAAACAATCTGCTATACACCTAATGTGTCAGGCACATTAGCTGGCACTGTAAGGGACCCAGATAAACAGTGTCAGCAAGAATCATCATCGGTAGGTCTCAATTATTATGCCCTCTATGCTCTGTTGCCAAAAGTCCAATTAGGATCTAAAAGACTAGAGCTTACAAGTACTACCTGGATGAAGTCCATGCCAGAATGAAAAGCAACTTCACATTAAATTAAAGCTATTCTAAAACAAATCACTTGCATGTAAAAAGATATGACCAGAAGTCACTTGTGTAATTTCATAATTTCAAAAGATACAACCATACAGAAAGCTCTCTGTTTCCCTATAGGTGCACTACTCATCTGGCTTATTTGAAATAGAAGTAATTTACTCTGCCTTTCCCTTCCCCAGGTCTAACTATGGACCATTAATGTGATGAAAAAGAAAGAAAAAAAAAAAATACTGTCAGAAGTGGCAGCCTGCTGCGTTAAAGAGCTATATACAATAATTATGTAAATATCTCCCTTCCTACTGTAAGCCCTAAGATCACAGAACAGCCTCATTACAGAAGGATCAGCTGTGATTTAAGTATCACGCACCTTGAGTATTGCACACCTGCCTGAATGTATACTATCTCCTCCTACCTCTGACCAACAACTGAGCTCTGACCTTGCTTTCTGTCATACACCATGCATTTATGTTGCTCTTGCATTGTTTAGAATGTAGCTGTGACATCCCACCTCAGCCAAGGTTGCTGTGTTGATTGTTACCAGACTTTGTCCCCTTTTCACTGAAAAAGGCCAGTGCTGTGATCCCATATCCTGGGCATTAATTATTTTATTCCATCTTTTTTTCTTTTCCTCTTTTTCTTTTTTTTTTTTTTTTTCCTTTCCTTTCTTTTCATTTATATTTTTAAAGGTCAGATATCTCAATATTGATTGCATCTTAGCTAATACTGTAGTCTCTGAGACCAGCACCAGTTGCAGAGCTGGTCTGTCTCAGCTACGCGTACAGAAACCATTTTAAAGCCTGACCTTCAATCACTGTAATACAATAGGTGGAGAGACACCACCAATATGTTGAGGGGCAGCAGATCAATAGACTTGTTGGGAAAGAAAACAGCAGACAGGAAGATGCAGTCCCACACAGCCTGCGCCTCAAAGCACTCCCTCCCTCCAGCAGGCACTGCCTGGGCAGGTACTACATAGCACATCTGACTGGCAAAACAGCCAGCCTTGTGCAACACCTTCATTATAATCCCGTGATAAAATTTCCAGGAAAGGAATTCAGCTGGGAAATGTATAAAAGCAACACAGCAGCACCGACTGACTCTTATTTCAAAGAGAGGTACAAGTTATTTGCTATCACATCAGGGTTTAATAGATGTGAAATGTATCTTTTCTTTCTATGCATTACTACTTGTTCTTATTCAAGCCAGTTATAAATTCCACTTTTTAGAAGTTGTGTCAATGAGTTAAGTACAGTGGTATTTTATTTTCAAGAGCTATTTCAGGTAATTGCTTTGACTAAAGCTGGTTTTAACACTAAAAGAAACTCTTCAAACAAGAGGTAATCTTGTTTCAGGGATGCAGTTAAACAAAAGAAAATCACTGAAGCTTAAAGTCCTGTAATAGTTTTACAAGAGTTTAATCTTGTTATCTCAGTAAGTATACTATAATTATGGCTATGGACTCCCGTATGTAACCTTCACTTTGTTATCAATTAACAACTAATAATTAAGCTGGATACTGAGATCAAAGGACAGATGCATGGCACAAGATTTTCTTCTGCTTCTCTTACTGTATTTGATTGTTGCGTATTCCTAAAGCTCATTGTTTTGGATTCTGGGCCAGAAAGGAACACAAAATTCTGTCCGAATGTTACCTAAAGCTCTGCAGTTACCAGGAAACTGGCATTTTAAACCTTTTGCAGCTAAAACTTGTTCACACAACATGTTTATGAAGTGTCAGATGCTACAAAACACTATACTTAGAGTACCATGCACATGATACACCTGAATTCCTCACTTTGTGCCACTACTATTTCTTCCCTGCTTCCACCTTTTTCTACCATATGTTTTACCTCAAATTCTCAGTGTCCTTGCTCAGCCACAACCTTATGACCCCTTCAGCAGAGATCTCCTCCTTCTACTTTTCCAATGCAGCTTTCACACAACCATCCATCACCTCTCCACATACCCTTCAGACTCCTGTTCCTTTCGACCCTCCTCATCCCCTCCTTACTCAGGGAGTTTTAACCTTCCCAAGTTGGGCTTTCAGTCTGCTGCTATTCCACTTCCTAATGGTCCCATCTCCAGTCTTCATCATCCTGCCTGCTTTCTTTCTGCCCAAGCCAGCCAACTACATAAAGCCTCGCCCCTAGGCGAGATTTGACCATCTGCAAGGGGACCTCCGGAGCACACAGGACTGATGTTTCCAGCCATTAACTGCATATCCAAACCCAGAATGACATTCGATAACCCAGACTCAACAGTTACACAAGAGTCCTGTTCACCACAGAGCACATTTTTGAGGGAAGTAAGCCAAAGTGCTGCAGTTTCTACCCAGAACTGTTAAAATGAGATCTGAAAGGCTTCTAGCTTGGTTTGTCCCAGCAAGATGAATATGCCTGACATCTAAAGGTCAGCACCACAACTAGTTTCAGGCACCTGATATGAAAGATGCTTAAAAGCAAAGGTGCCTGAAGTGGTACAGGGCCGAACAGTTACACGGTGCATGTACAGGCACTGCCACAAGTGCCTAGGCAGCTACTGTGAGATGTTTGGGCTGAAAAGGCTGGTTCCAGAAAGTCACAAGTAACTGAGAACAAGGCTGAATGAAAAATGTTCAGTAACTTCACAGAAGAGATGATGTAAACCTGAACTGAACTATCAGAAAAGCTGCATCAGGCTGTGAAGATGCATTTTGGATAATCCATCCGTGGAGGAAAGGAATATTCTTTGATAATTTTCATATCCAGAAGTTGTTTGAAACACTACGCTAATAAGAAATTATTTAAAAGACAAAAGATTAACAAAGTAAGAGGAAGTAAGAAAAGGAAATGGAAATGGAAGAACAGAAGAGTGATTAATAGAGAAACTCTGCTTTTATCACGCACTTAAAGCACTTGAAAAAGACGCGTAGGCAGGTGCTGGATTTACACTCAGCTGTGACCAACAGCTCACTGGAGCTACACTTTCAAAAGTCACATTCACAAGGGGTCAAGTGAATTACAGACGTATCACTTCTAGGGGAATATTGCTTTTGAAAGCCAGTATCAATTTCATAGAAGGGTCTATAAAAAGAATAGGGAAAGAGTTTTAATACATGCATTAACATGAGAAGGTTGAATTCGATTAAAGAAATTCTCCTAAAGAAATGGGAGAAGTGATTGAATATATCGTTATGCACCAAGATGTAAAGGATGGGTAACCACCTTTGCCACAGGACTGGCAACTTTGAGTAGTATATAAACTGTTGGGCACATTCAAGAAGAAGTTAACAAAAAACATCACAGAGCACGATGCTTAAAATCACAGGTTGTGCTGCTACAAATGGCATATACTCAGCAGCAGATCATTGGTCCTAAGTCCCAAATTTTAGGAAATTCATTTATTTCCCTGCAGGCAATGAATAAGGGGTCCTAGTACAGCACGCAAAAAATGTGACATTGAGGACATTTCATCTTTGAAGCTTGGATGCCACAGTCTATGCCATCAAGGTGCTAATAGTCATCCATTTTTGTGAAAATTTCAAGGGATAGCCCAAGAATGGGTGAACACTTGACATCAAAGCAGATTCAGAGTCAAGGTATCTGCAGAGATAGTTATTGACAGTTGTAGAGTCCACTTCTTAGGATACCCGAGAGCTGGGGTAGCATTTACTGCTCTAACAGCAGAGGCAGGTGCTAGCTACTTGTGTTAAGAGCTATTAGAATACTTCATAAATGAGTTCTACAGCAATATTAACAGGCTGATAAAAAGGCATTAGAGCAATTACTTTCAGTGAGACAGCATGATATTTTATCAAATCTAGATATATAAAAAAAGCAGAAGATATAAACATAAGACCTTTAACTGTTCAAAAACAACTACAAGCATAAAGTACTTCAGTCTTTCCTACCACATGAAGTATTTTTAAACCACGTGAAGTGTGTCTCGGCAAAGTTCAAATACGATTATATAGCATATAACAGCCTAGATAGAACAAATCAGAAGAACTTCAAAGGAAGACACAACTGCTGCAGTGTTTGCTGTAACAATCTTCTGTTGACAAACATAAGGACAAAAATCTCCAAAGTTTAATGATTGAAGCATGTCAAAACTGCAGAAACTTCTCATTGAAGTTTTTATCATAATACTTAGCAATAACATATAAAAGTGCTGGTTATGGCCTGCTCAGAATTTTATTCAGCTTCCAGTGAAAAAGCTGTCAGACACCTTCAAGGCTTTAATCACACTTCAGTGGAGACCATATCAAAAGAAAGCAGAAAACATTACAGAAGCAGGATAAAAAGTAATTAATATAAGTTTTTCTTGACAAATTATGCAGCTAGTAAAAAAAATAAAATCAAGCACTCTGTTACTTTTTGTATATTAAAAGACATCAGTTTAAAACAAACCCTAAGACTACTTGCAATAACAGTGTTTACGTGCCTAACCCTGGTGGTTGTGGGGGTGTGTGTTTCAGTGAGGAACACCAGGAAGCAGAAGAAAGACTGAGCCTATTTGCTAACTGACCCTGAGACCATGGGGAAGGTTGGATTTGAAGTACAAATGAAAATAATTTTACAGTAGACTTATTCAACGATTTCTGCTTCCTCACCCTTCCACTAAAAAATGCGCTATATTAACACTTTGCAAAGCTAATGAAACAAAGCTTCAATGAAACTGGGAAGCATCTTCTGATGCCACAGTCTGCTTCACACCTCCTTACAGAAGCTTACAGCAGGCAGTCTGGCAGGAAGTGTTTTATTCTGAAGAAGCGATAAAGTATTTTCCTGATCTTAAGATTTGGTAAATTCTCAAAAAGCTTTTAATAATACAGTAGGCTTTGTGTTATCAATCCTAAAACAAACAAACAAACAACGAAAACCAACCAAACAAAACGAAACCACCAAAACAAAACCAACTCTTAGTATTCACCACTTAGAGTTTAGCCTTAACTGACTACATTATCTCACTTAATGCATTATTGAGAAGTTTACTGTCCAGGAGACAGGTTGGGACCACTGTTACCCATCAAGTGGTCCATTTATTAAAGATGGCAATTCAGATAGCATCAAGAAGAGATTTTAAAATAAGATGCTATGAAAAGCACAACATTACGATGGAAGCGATTGGTTTTATTTCAGACAAAAATCAAGATGATACTCTCATTTGTTCAAATTAGTATTCTTTATAAAACCCAGTATTTGTACAAAAAAAAAAAAAGTAGTTCAAAAGCACTACAGTATTCAGTACCATAAACAAGAGCATTTTAGACTGGCCATGAGAGTAACAGCTTGATGGCCTTAGTGCTTCAGAGTCCCGAAGGCCACCTTAAACAGCATTTTTCAGAAATGTACGCTTAATAATCGTGACTTCATGCAACTGCAAAAGCCATCCAGATGTGAATCTATCACAGTGAGACTGCTATGCAGCTGTTCTGAGATTCATAGCATCGCTGTAACCAAATACTGTTAACTATCCCTACCTTCCCTCTGTACCTGGTTTGGCGATAACACCTTCATCGCTCAGCGTGACCAGCCTACCGGGATCCAGGCTGGAAAACACACACTGCTTTGCACAGCCGGTATTCCAGCCAGCACTCTCAGATCACGGGAGGGTTTTTTATTATTTACTTTTTTCCTCTGTGCAAGTTCTTCCTCCTGTCACCGCTCTCTAGGAAAGTCTGCAAAGCCCAGACAAAGGCCAACCACCCCTGTAAAGGAGGCACCCGACAGCAAGCGGCCGGCGGCCGCAGAAAACGCGTTACCTCCGTTGATGGGGACGGGAGTCACCAGCAGGCCCTTGACCTCCACCTTGGGGGAATCCTGCCCGTAGCGGCCGCGGTCGATCCTGAGCAGAGTGGGACCGCCCCGCTCAGGGCTCAGCACCGTCACGTTGATGAGCGCGGTGTAGTACGCCTGGCTGGCGTTGTCGGCGCCGGCCGGCCGGACTCGGCAATGCCAGAGCAGCACGAGTAGCAGCAGCAAGACGGATGAGCCGCCGTTCCGGTGCTGGCGAGCCCACTGCCAGCTCATCATCTTCGACTCTGGGCGAGCCGATGACCGTCACCGGTTGCCTTCGCGGCTTCCCTCGCGGCAGCGCCGAGCCTCGCACGCCCGGGTCTATTTTATCCCATCTGACAGCCCAGGAGCAAAGACCAAAAGCAGGCGGCGACGGGTGGAGAGCACGGGCTCATGCCATGGGAGGAGCCAGGGGAGTCATGGCAGGTCCCAGCCGAGTCCGATCGGTGGGCCGCAGCCCCCCAGGGGAGGCTGCTCGGGGCGAGCCCCGCTCCTCCGGCCTCTCAGGGCGCCGCGCTCATGCCGCCCGCCCCGGCCGCCCGCCGCTGCCCGTGCGGAGCGAGAGGTGGGGAGAAGGCGGGGGCGGCGCCGCGGCCACCTCCTCGCACAGCCCCGCGCCGAGCCCCCAGGAGGCGCCGGGAGGAACCACCGCCGCCGCCACCGCCTCAGTCGCGCTCACAGACGGCCGCGGGGTTCGCCTCGGGCTGGGCTCGGCTCGCCGCACCGCTTCGCTTCGCCTCGTGGCTCAGTCGCCACCTCAGTGCGGCGGGCGGCGCATCTCGCCGCTCTGGCCGACGGCCGCAGCCGGTCGCCACCGCTCCATGCTCGGCTCGCCCCGGGGGTCGGCGGGGCCCCCGCACTCTCCCGCAGCCGCACCGCGCTCAACCACCAGCTCCGCGACCGGCGCTCGACTGCAACCCAGCGCTGCTC